>JAJHUR010077750.1:0-17908 GCA_027495735.1 Lutjanus campechanus | reverse complement strand
TTTTTTTCTAGTGTATGGTTGAGTCCTGTTGTTGAGAATTTGCAAATAAGTTAACGAATCAGCTTTTGTGTTCTCAATTCCACTGATGCAACTGATGCCACATGTGACAAGACATGAACAGCTCATGATGCAATACAGGAGAGGGTTATTTAAGATGATAACATAAGATAGAACTTTATTTATCCAAAGGGAAGCTGCTGTGCAGCAGTTGCAGTATCCAAAGTAAGAAGGGTGTAAAGATAGAGTGCAAACTTGAAATGAAATGCTAAGAATATAAAAAATAAATCAAAAATGCCTCACTGTGAAGAACTCCTTGGGATCATTTTTATGTGACAGGAGCTCAGGGGTTTGTTGTGTCATTAAAACTCAACATTTCTGCAGCAGAAACACATAATTTTATAATGACACCTGCACATATTGTTGTATTCAGTGTGGATCTTGGCTGTTACTCTACCACTCAATTAGGCCAGTATCGCCACAGATACCAATCTACAGTATCAGATTGTCAGATAACAGCTGTAGACACTGATGCACTGATGTTTGTTTAATGTATTCAAAACAGTCCTGCTGGAGCTCCAGCATTGCTGCTGAAAATATATCTGAGTTTCCCATGTTCTACTTCAGGAGAGCAACTAACTATTATTTTTATTATCCATTAATTTGGCGAGTAATCATGAGGTCTGAAACACCAGAAAACAGTTAAAATGTTCATCACAATTTCCTATGTTTCGTCTGACCAGCACTCCAAAATCCAAACATATTCAATTTACCTTATAATGTAAGGTAATAAACGTCAGAAAATTCTCACAATTGAGAAGCTGGAACTATGAAATGTTTGGCATTTTTGCTTTTGGGACCTAAGATGGAGTGATACAGTTCTAAAACACTGATCTTGAAGTTGTTTTTGTTTTGAGATATCACACTGCCTCTAGTGAGGATGTCAAAAGTATCAATACTTTTTCGACATCACACATTCAATTATTGTATCTAGGGCTACAATTAACAATTATTTTTACTATTGATTAATCCGACAGCAATTTTCACTATGAATTGATTGTTTAGTCTATAAAATGTCCAAAATTTATTGGAAATGCGCAGAATACAAAGTGACATCTTAAGATTGCTTCTTTTGTCAAACAAAGAGTCCAAAACCCAAAGACTCTTCATTTGCTATCATAAAAGACAAAGGTAAACAACAAATCCTTACATTTACAAAGCTGAAACTGGACAATGTTTGACAATTTTGACAATTTTACTTGAAAAATGACTAAAATGGTTGATTGTTGCAGTTCTAATAATACTGACATGGCTAAAGCTATTCAAAAAATTATGTAAGTGCTCACTCATGACCTGTTCAGTTCAGCCTATATTGTCCTGCATGGAATTTAGCTTGTCAATAAACCACAGTGTTCAGTGACTGTTTCTGTACCAGCACTGTGAGCAGGCTGCTAATTCAAAGAAAAGTAAATGTATCCATTTTTTTTTTTCTTTTTCTTATTTATTGTTTCAAAGTTTGAACGTCTGGTATCGTGACAATTCTATAAATACAACATAAGAAAAAGTAACTAATCTCAGATTTTAGGAGCTGGAACCATTACATTTTGTATTTTTGCTTAAAATAATGACAAACCATCAAATCTGTGGGGCCAAATATGAAGTTACAGACCTGAAAAGTTTGTGAAACACGGATCTTGAAGTAGTCAGTGTTTTGAGACTGTATGTATGACTAACCGTTGTGCCTATGCATCACTTCATGCTACTTAACTAAGCCGGTTACATATTGTGCTGGAAGCAAGTATAACATCACATTTCCAATTGTTGGACCTAACAGGATATCAGTTACACTGCAGAGGACAGGCTGCAACTTCTGCAGACATTTCATAGCTAAGGTCAAAGCTGTATTAATATATAAATACACGAGTAAACTTGACTGTGGAGAGTTTTACTTAAAAGTCATTATTGAATTGATGTTGCTAATACAAACAACATACTCAAGCGATGGTAAAGAGTTTTATGGGAGCTAAGCACCACTTAAGGACATGACACACGTTTTGTAGGACACTACCATCCACAGCCTGACTACCACGGAGTTTTGGTTTGCAGGCTAGCTAAAGGTAAAGATGAGCTATGTGCTGGAAAGTGTCCCCGATGAGTTCAGGAGTCATCTTCACAGGACAGTCAGAAGTGCACCACAGCTGCAGTTTGTTACCTGTTAACCTCGCAAATCCGCCGATAGTCTCCGGTAACGGAAGCCTCTTCAGGTAGGCTGGAAGCTGGACTTTTATTATCCGTGAAATTGTTTCTAAAACCATCTTGAATTGCTCAATGTGGCAGGTTTTGTGTTTGACTTGGATAGTTCCTGGGCTTCGTTCATGTCATTGCGTTCATTTCCGAGCGCAGCCTATCACCGGTACGTAAACTTTCACCGTGAAACTCGGAAACAACCGAAGAAAGTGCGTTAATATGTTCGTGAATATGTGTAACAACGACCTGTGACGGAAGAGAGCGTGACCAATCAACGTCGGAGGAGTTGGTGGCTCCTGATTGGACAACTTGAATACAGTGTGAAGAGGGTGGTGTCTGCCTACTTTAGGTGCTCCTCGTAAAATTCGTTTTTACCGACGTAAATAAGCTAAACTAAAGAAATACATAAATATATACATTATATCTCGAATTCCAACGCATTTTATATCGTTGGATTTTAATACAATATATATACACACAGGCACTTGACGTTTTAAGAAAGTTTATTGACAAATCAACACACAGACTATGTGTAAAACATTTTAATCTATCGGCCACAGATCACTTTGATCCATAAAACCGTTATTTTTTGAATAGGCCTACATGTTTTCTATCATTTCAAGTCACCTATGCAATATTTTGATCACAATTTAATATTAACACACATGGTTTCACTTCACAGGGTTTTCCTGTGGTTACAAGCCATAATTACGACATATTGGGGGGTCCCCAAATACAGCGTCATTGTGGATCATCCAGTTGAACTATTTTGACACTGATCTTCAAGTTGTCTGAGATATTATCTTGCCTTTAGTAAGGATGTCAAAAATATCAATACTTTTTTGACATCACATGTCTAAGATGGTAGAAAATCTTTTCAATCCTAGTATCTAGGACTGCAGTTAACAATTATTTTCATTATTGATTAATCTGACAATTATTTTCACTATGAATCAATTGTTTAATCTATAAAATGTACAAAAATAGTTGGAAATGCTCAGAGCCCAAAATGACATCTTCAAATTGTTTCTTTTGTCCAACAAACAGTCCAATACCCAAAGACTCTTCATTTGCTCTCATAAATGACAAAACACATACAGTACACATAAATGTTTGGGGTTTTTGACACAATGTTTAATTAGTGTTGCAGGAACTTTTCAATTAACGTTAAACATCCACAGAGCTGCAAATATAACTGACTACACATTGCTAGTTGTATGATGTAACTTAAATATTTCATTTTGAATTATTTACTGTAGGCTAAAGCTTCTCACTCATACCCTTTGTATCCCAGAGAGGTAGTCCATCAACTTTTGTTTTTGACCCACTTGGCAAAATGACATTATTTAAGATAACTGATAGATTTGTCAGAGAGTTTACCCTAGAGCTGCACAATATGGTTTAAAAAAAAAATCATATCTCAATTATTTTGACAGATATGGCAATAGTGATAGGATTTTGGATTTGTGGAAGCAATTCATTTTTGCATCATTTTCACTGGAAAAAAAAAACTATTCAAATTATGATGATGTGACATTTGTCGGAGCTGATACCAACCATGTTTTCTGACATCTGAGGAACAAGATTTTGTAGGTCAAAGCGTATATATTCATTCACAACAGTTTTGTGAGAAAATGTTATGATATTAATACTGTAACTATTAATACAATAACTTATACCTACACATTTTCATACTGCATAACAGAACTACAGTATATCGTTGTCACCCACTTCTATTATGTAGAATATAAACCAGATGAACTCTGAGGCCTTACAACCAGTGTTTATCATAGAGCTGTGTACAGTGAAGAGAAACAGAGAAACAGGCTGTCTAAATGTAATGTTGTGTAGAACCATATGTAAAGTGTAATTTAAATAAAAGACAAAGATCCCTGTGTGCACAGTTACACTCAGTAACATTACCATTAACTCTCAAGACCATCAGGTTTAATGCCACTCCAGAGGACAGACTTTGTTTAGTGTGTGAGTTGGTTGATATTGAGAGTAAGGTGCATTTTTTATTTTACTGTCCTGTCTATGAGGATGTTTAATTGATTAAAATACCTTTTTACTATAATGCCCCCCATTTATGTTGATTTCTTCTGGCTGGATGGTTATGAAAAATTTGAGCTTGTGCTTCAGGAAGGGAACCGTTATTAAGGCAGACTTTATTGGTCTAGCTCAGAGGAGAAGGCAGAGTATTTTGCACTCTGTAAAATAATCTAAATTTGTGATGAAAGGAAATGTAATGAAATGTTTGAACACTGCAACTGTACATTTGGTGTCTTGTAAACCCATGAGGATTGGGCACTCTTTATGCATGATAGAAAAATAAAACAAGTCAATCAAAAATGTAAATGTGACTTGAGTGGTCCTTCCCAGTATAATGTAACAACATACTGTGAACATTTCCGCCACCTGGATATCCTACAGACAAAAATTTCCTTCATTTATTTTTGTGCAGTTGCAACTTGTGGCAATCATAGTTTGAAACTTTACTCACTATGTTTGTCATGCACCAATAATCACCAAGGCGCATTCATCATATATGTAAACTTAACTTACGTGGCAATATTACGCACCTGATTCTGATACATACAAGTTACTTTCTGATGGAAGAGCAAAGTCTCACAAAGTGGAAATATTCAAATGAAACTCTAGTAGGCCTACCTAAAAATTTACAGTAAATGTATTTAGCCGCTATCAAGCACTAGCTCTTGCATACAGTAATAATTGTACATACACTACACATGGCCAACTGAATTCCTGGCAAACTCCAGAGAATCCTGTTTGCCTGTAAAACAATCACATGTCATAACCTGCTTGCAAGAAGTGTAAACATAAAAAGAAACAGCGACTCTTCAGTTAATGTTCCCCACATAGACTAACCAAAGACCCAGTCTTTTATGCCACAGATGCCTAAGTGTTTTGGTGTGCATTGTTTTGTCTTGTTTTGTTAGTAAACTCTATTTTCTATTTAGACATCTTGACTTACAGTACCTGCGTTTATTCATATTTTTCTCATACACCAATATGCCAAAGTAATTTCCCTAACCTTTGCGACAATAAAACCATGGTCTGATTCTGAGATTAATGAGTTCAAATAAGCTTCCCAAAATGTTTCACTACATCTTGAAGAAAAGGGACAACTGACTGACTAACTAAAAATATATTTAACTAAAATGTTTCTTTAAAAAACTGTATGCGGCTGAAAGCTCTGAAAATACTAGTAAATAGTCCTTCCTGTAATATAATATAATTAATATTAATATTCATTAAATAACTCCTTTTAAAAATTTAGTGGGTGATAGGGTGACGTTTACTGAATTGTATACATGTGGTTGATGCGCCCTCTAGTGCTGGCACGGTTTCTTTCATGTACCATGTAGAGAACTACACCACCCAAAATTCATGCAATGCAAATTAAAGGAGTCCACTATGTCGCCTGTAATCTCATAAATGCCCGAATCTTTTTTTTTTTTTTGTAGGATCGGCAATCAAATATAAATACATACGGAAATTCAGAGTTCAATGTGAAACAAGAAATGTTCAAGCTCATTTAAAATGACAGATCTTTTGGATGGGGGATATTTGTAGTCAGCTAAGCTCCGTGTGTCAGGTCCTCAGCCTCCGGTGTCATTGGTGAATGACCGAAGATGTCTCACAGCAGGTTGTTTGCCAGGCTGCTTTGTAAGTATTTTACTAAATTATTGTTTTAATCCCTTGAAATGATTGACAGTTTAGTTTCAGTCATAGAAATATATTCATTGGCTCTGTGCGGTACATTAGCTGAGCTTTGCAGGCTCCTACAGTCTGTCACTGGCTAGCATAACTCCTCTGGGTTGCCTGTCAGTTAGCTTTCAGGCTAGTTAGCCACATTAGCCTGCCTACCGTCTGTGTTATTGTAGCTCAATGACAGTTAGCCAGCTAACTAGCTAGCTTTTCGCTAACGTCCAGCCGAAAGCTAAGTTTAACCCCGTGTCAGCCTGCTCCCAAACCAGAGCAAGTGATGATCTTTGACCTTGTATGTCCTCTTCACTAAATGTAGCGTCCCCATTCATTCTGCACTAACGTTAGTTGTTTTGATAGAGAAGATTATGTTTAACGTTAGATTTCACCCTGCAGTGGCAGCAACTAAGTTAGCTGTCCAGTCAGTCTGTCTACAGACTGCATGCCTGCAGCTCTTAACTTTTGAGAGATCAGACATCAAAGTTTGCTTTGTGAATGCATTGACAAGGCTACAACTGCTGAATTATTAACATTTCGCCGTTGTTTAGTAGCTGTCCGTTTGTTAGTAAGTTACATGGAGCTCAGGTCAGCAACTGAACTTTGTACAGTGTTCTAAGTTTTCTCTGATTGAGGCTCTTGACAGAAGAGCAAAGTTCATTTGGGGTGAAAGCTGCTGGTTTACGTTACTGTAGTCTAAGCTTTCTGTTTTGATTGCCCACATGTAAAAACAAAATGTATTATTGTGTCAGATCTTTGAATAAAGTCGAGTCGTATGTAACAAGCTAGGTTACTCACCCTTAAGACCATACAGTTTTTTCTTCTTTATTTTGGTAGTAGCAAGCAGCTTCTGTTTGATTCCCTTTCTTGCAGGATTGAACGTGCTCTCATTTGATAGAGGGAACACCTGTTTGAATCAATTAAATTAATTGTCTTAAGGCTTCAGAACATTTGTGTGTCAGACTAGTACACTGAAGAGTGGCAAGCAGTTGACAGTGTAGCACACAGTGCCCCCTTTGATTCTTGGAGGTCACAGTGTCATTATCTGAATGTCTGGAGTCTTTTGGGTTTTTAACTTCACCTATTTGTAAAATAGTTTACAAAATGTCAGGAAATAGTTTAGCACCCTGGATGAAATTTTAAAAACTGGAACCAGCTAGAGCTGCAACACTTGATCAGTTACTGGATTAGATGTCAACTATTAAATTAATTGCCAGATATTTTTAAGAGGGAAAAAAAGTCAAATATCCCTGATTCCCGCTTCTTAAATATGATTATTTTCTAGTTTCTTTACCTCGCTGTGACAGTAAACTCAATATCTTTGGGTTGTGGACAAAACAAGACATTTTAGGACGTCATCTCAGACTGGGATAAGATTGGGAAACCGACGGATATTTTTACCCATTTCTGACATTTTATAGACCAAACAACTAATCCATTAATCGAGAAAATAATCAACAGATTAATCGATAATGAAAATAATCATTAGTTGCAACACTACAACCAGCAAATGTTTGACATTTTTGCTTATTAAAATACTTAAGTCATTGATTAGGGATCCAAATTTTCGTTGATTTTCTGTCACTTTTCAAATGGATCAATCAACTGATCTTTTCAACACTAAATAAGTAATTACAGTCCTTTTTTGCTTACTTTACTTAAGATGATTATTACAGCTTTATATACAATGAACTTATATACTATAAATTTATGCTGAACTGTGTGATAGCTCAAGTAAAAAATAAATAGCTTAAACATGTTAGGACATTTATCCCCCTCAATTGTGTGCGAACAGTATAACATACATGCATACGTAAATGAACAGAATTTCTCCTTGGAAAAGTGATTTGTTGCGATTTAACATCTACGAAACCATATTGAAGTTCAGTTGAAACATCTAGTTATGAAGTCTACGGTAGCTCATGGTGACTCTGTACATTGTGCAGCATGCTGTAGTTTTACTGGTAACTTAAGGTAAAGTTGTTTTATAACACCTGCAGTATTTTATCACTTGTTTCACAGTAGATGTATAACTGAACAGAGTCTCCTCAATTGCACTTTGACCTGAAGGTGTCTTGCTAGTTGTGTTGCATTTGCATGCTCCTTGGAGGAGCTGGAAAGTTGTTCTTTCAACCTGTGTGGTTATGAGCTTTTAAGTCTTAATGTGGTGGAAACAACATGGACGCTTAGGTGTAGGGTAGGGAAGGGCTGTTGTTGTTATATTTGTTGTAGTGTCTAGGTGATGATGGGTTGCCTGAGACTAGTGAGCCAACTTAGTGAAGTTTCATGTTGCTATCCAAGTCTGCTAAAACAGTTTGAAGCTTTATTGCAAAGTGATTTTGTCAGACATGTTGCAGCACTAGTAAATTCAGAGAAAATAACTTTTCTAACTAATCCAAATTAATCTATGTTAACAGCGACTAACAGTTACAACTTAAAACCATATTACAAATTACATGTAAGCAAAAACTGCAGTAGGTGAATTAATAAAAAGCTATCACCCAAATATTTACTTTTGTCTGCTGTGGTTCTGCATTTGATGTCAACAGACAATATCTCTGCAAGTTGTGTACCAACATTTTTGATTACTTTTTTACTGAAGTTTTTCTTGATTTGAGCTGGTGTTCACATGAATTTTTCAAATTGGGAAGTAATTTTTCTGATTATTCTGACACCACATGAATGCAGGATTACGACAGAATGTCTAAACCTCATATTTGAAAACAGCTGTCTGCATCTGCTGGAAACAGAGTTGATGAGATCTGTGGAATTAAACTGTACCATATTTTTTTTAATCATTGATTAATCTGTCAGATATTTTCTCAATTAATCGATCAATTGTTTGGCCTATAAAACATTGGAAAATTATGAAAATTTAGATCAGTGTTTCCCAAAGGGCAAGGGAATGTCCTCAAATGTCTTGTTTTGTCCACAACACCAAGATATTCAAGTTACTGTCTAAATATTACAACTAAATATTCACATTTGAGAAGCTGAAATCAGAGAATTTTTACATTTTTAAAATGAAAATATGACTCAAAACGATGAATCAACTATCAAAATAGTTGGTGATTGACTTAATAATCGATTAATTGTTGCAGCTCTAGTAACATACAGCAAACGTGTGGGCTGGAAGAGCAACATGGAGGTAAAACAGTCTAAAAATTGCCAAGCTGGTTGACAGTTCTCGGCAGGTTTGTCCCTACAACTGTCACATTACATGTAGTAGTGTTGTCAAAATATAGAAATATCAATAATTATCGATACTGAATATTGAAATGCTTTTAATATTATAATATAATATTATATATGTTTTTTTATAGTATTCGTACTCTAGGACTAGCTGCACTTTCTTGCTCTCTCTTCTTTCCGACAGCAAATTGACACTCCACTGCAGAGCCCACCTCCTCTCATTTACTTACACTGCTGTCTTTTTCTCATCATTCATCTCATTGGCTCCGGCTTAATATCTGTTTTCATATTGTAGCCTTGATAAATTTATCTGTTAATAAAAATCCTAAATTTTATGCCCTCAACTTTGTGCTGAATTTTCCCTGTGATATTGCAGTTGGTATCAAACATCGATATTTTTCAAGGTATTGTGTAAGAAATTCCAGTATCATAACAACACTAACATGTAGTCATCTTTTATGTCAGTGTATAAAAATAGAGATTAATGCAGCTTAGATTAAAGAATATTTAATTTTAGCTCACAGTGCACACCATGTGCTGGTAATATTCTTATTTGAAATTAATGGCATTATCATGCTCAGGATGTCTGGTAAATTATAGTACAACACTTCCAATCAGTCAGTGTAATTAGACATAATTTGTTTTCCACGTGTCGCACGTTCTTCAGTTGTTGACAGCAGAACACTTCCACAGCATAAACAACCATCTCTAATTTAGAAATATTCATAGTACATCTTAGAAAACCAAGAATGTTTGTGGTCACAGGTGCAGCAAATGTCAACTGTGAAGTCTGAAGAAGAGCTTAAATGTTGCTTAGCAACAATGAAAGATGATTGCAGAGTAGGCCTGGGCGATAGAGCTGAAAAACCTATCACGATAGTGACGTTTCATATCGTTCGATATTGATAATTATTGATCATGCAGGTTGTGACTGACTACATGTTGCATAGTCGAGGGGGTGGAAGCAGCTAAGGTGATAAAATGTGTGAAAATCACAATATTTTTGACCAAGAACCTTGATATTGTGACAATATTGTACAGATGACTGTTGGTGCTTTCACAAAATATGAGCTTTTTTGATAAATAATTATCAGCAATGTGTATATAATGAAAAGAAAATTATATCACTTCACTGCAATGCAGCCTTTCAAACCAAGAAAAGACAACACTTATGCCATATCACGATAGAACGATATCCAAAATCTATCATGATATCTACTCTCATATCACGATATGATATAATATCGATATATTGCCCAGCCCTATTGTAGAGGCAGTTATTGCCGAAACACTGCAAGTTCTTTGGAAAAAAAAGGTGGATAGATGGTTCTTTTTTTTTTTATTTAAACTTTTACTATTCACAGTGACAAGAAAAACAGATATTGTTGAGTTTTCTTCACTTCCAACCCATTTTTAAACAACAGTTTATCTTGCTGTCATGTAACAGCACAGTTATTGTCCTTTTCAGGAGACGAGAAGATTTCATTCTGTAAGATTAGTATTGACCTATGTGTTGATATCTTTCACCTAAAATACTGTGTTGACTCCCTTTCTCTTTCTCTGTGCAGTGCAGCAAAGTGGAGTCAGGCACTGTTATACGGGATCAAGACAGAACCTCTACATCAACAAGAACACCAAGGTCATCTGCCAAGGTTTCACAGGGAAGCAGGTTTGTAATGGCGACTTCTTATCATCAACACGTCTTTTTTTTATTATTGCTTCACTTTGGATTAGTTTACTGGAATATTGTTGTGAAATCTCAGTTTTTCCTTCCACACTCAATTCCTCTTTCTTTATGTGTCTAAAGTCTTTCAGAATGAGTAGAATGACCACAGAGGACTTTATTTCCCTCACTTGTTAATATTTTCACTATTTGGTGTTTAAAAAAGGAACTTGGTATACCTGTTGTCCAGGTATTTACTCAGTTGAATTAACTATGTCTAATAAGTCAAGTTAATTTTATTTATACAGCCCAACATCACAAGTTTGTCTCAAAGTTTTTAAAATCTTTAAAATCCTTCAAGTCGGATAAATAAAAACCAGGGCTACAACTAACAACAACTACAACTGATCATTTGCTCGATTAATCAATTAGTTGTTTGGTCTATAAACTGTCACAAAAAAATGTTGATCAGTGTTTCCCAAAGCCCTGAAATGTCTTGTTTTGTCCACAACCCAAAGATATTCAGTTTACTGTCATAGACAACCAAAGAAACCGGAGAATATTCACATTTAATAGAAGAAATAGATTTTTTTGACCTATAAAATCACTCAGATTATCAGAATAATTGTCTATTAATTTAATTAATTAAACTCATTAATAATCATTGCAGCTCTACTTGTAAATATTTTTCACTATTTGTTTCCGTCTTGGTGTACCTGTGGTGCCGATGTTTACTTAGTGAGATAAATTGTGTCAAATCAAGTTAATTTGAGTCCCTCCTATTTTTTGTATAATTCTTTAAAAATCAAAGGCAACTTGTTCCAGGGAGAATAAATATGTTCTGTTCTTGGTGTACTAAGTCACCATACTAAAAAAAAACCTCAGGATTTCAAAAAATTCTAACAGAATATTCTTTATTTGTCAATGAAGAAGTGAACCTGGGGGGTATTCCACAAAGAAGCAGCTTTAACTCAGTCAAAACAGCAAGCCGAAAAATAACTGAAATATAAAAGTGCACAGGGCATTATTAAATATTAATAGCAGAGAGAAACCTTGTGTTCTTTTCAGTGTCCTTGACAAAATAAAAACATAAAAATTAAGAATAGTTTTAATTTATTTTATTTAATAAAATAGTAAATAATAAATCTTTGAGTGAGTTCATTGAGACATATATGTGTGACATTTGTATGAGGGACTACTAGGATTGGTGGAACTTGCAGGGAGCGTCAGTGGTTGGTCAGATTTGCAGACAAGTTGCAGTAATTGAACAAAATTGCAAGGTTGTACAGAGTTCACAGGGATTGGTTGAATTGGCATGAATTGTTGCAAGTGCAACTTCCTGCAGGGACTGCAGTTTTATTTATGGTGCCCAAACCCCCCCTTTCCCTCAAATTCTACAAGTCAGATAGAGAAAACTCCTTTTCTGCCTCTGGACAAGCAACAACAAGTCCAGCAGGACTTCTTCACAACTGAAACATATTCCTGAGGGATTTTGTTTCCCTCTCTCCCACTCTCAGGGCAGACAGACTTGTGACGGTTGTGTAGACAGAGTAGACAGATGAAGCATTCACAGAATTACAATAGAGAAGAACAGAATTACAATACTAGGTAAAAATAAATACACCATTTTGAGAATTCAGTAAATGTCATGCATAATTAAAAGATTTGACAGTGTTCAGGCAGTGACAGATTCACTGTTGGTAGTATTAGTCATGATTTGTATAAAATGCTGAAACCTGTCCTTGGATCTTTGTTGATACTATTGTTTTGTTGTTCACTGTTTTGTTTTGTTTTTTTGTTTTTTTTTTCAGTTGTTGCAAGAGTTGTTTATTTGCCTTAAAGGCCTGTAAATTAGGTTTGTTCCTGTTTTATTTCAGTTTGTTTTGTAGAATTTCATTTTTACTTTGACTTCAGTTTTTCCCCTTGACTACCCTTAGTCATTGTTTTAGTCAATAGTAATAAGTTTGTATGGTACCTTGTTGATCCTTCCAGTTATTTTTCACCAGCATGAAAAAGCTCAGGTGATTCACTTTGAACCTTGTCCAGTCAAGGAGAATAAAAATCTTGGCAAGTGTGTTCAACAAGCCAGAAACATGGACTTTACAGATTTATATCCCCCCCTCTGTCCTTAACGCACATTCCATTTTTCATCCTCCATTTTCTCTTCAACATAATAAAAGGTTGTTAAATATAGTTCCAGTGAACACTCCGGGTAATTAGAAAAGGATGAGAAATGAAGCAAGTGCTATTGAGAGCACATTGCGATGTCTTTCTGGCTTGATAAGCAAGCAATTTTTCAAATTTATTATCCCAACATTTGCGATAATAATGACTGGCAAAAACAGCAAAGTTAGCAGGGTGAAGGAGTATATTACAATTTGGGGGGAAAATGCTGATTCATAGCTTCTAATTCCTCTTAATAGGCTAGTAATAATTTTTACACGAAGGTCATTTATTTGCACTTGTAGTTATGACCCTTGGCTCCTTTATCTACATTGTTTCAGCATCTTCAGTAATAATTAACTGACTACAGTCTGATAGGATTTGTTCAGCAGAAAATCAATTTACGCCGCCTTGATGCACTAATTTTCTGGGAAAGTACAACTGAGATTCACTCACAGATTTTACCTCCCAAAATGCATTCTGCTCCCTTTAGTGTTATTGCTGCTCTGTCTTGTTTTTCATTTCAAATGAGGCCTGGTGGTGATATTTGTACCAAACACAGAACGACACTATGAACAGAAAGTCATAACAGAGATTACCAACAGCAGTATCCCACACATATTAACCTCTTCATTTCCAGTTGTCATCTTTTTCCCCTTAAATTACTTTAAGGTTGGAAAAAATCTAATTCCACTCCCTATTAATAAATATAAATCATGTATTGAATATATCATGTAATCAGCTCTTTAACTAAGCTTTATGATGTTTAACTATTCAAACTCTGAGCTGCATTTTGACAAAAATTGTCCAAATTTTCCCTTTCAGGCCAATAACAAACGTTAAAGTCCATGTTGTTGAGCTGCAGGTAGATGTAATCATTTCCAAAATTCACAACATGTTTTTATTGAACGAAATATTCATCTTCAGTTCATATTTGTTGGTGTTTAGCCTCTGAAAAAAACATTTTCACTGCTCTCCTGCTTGCTGCACACAAAGGGAGGCATGCATCTCTATTAAGTCTAGCAGCAATCTAACTGCACAATAAATTATACATATATATATGTGTACCCCAAAAATAATCAATTCCACCTCTAATAAAAAAAAGACCAACAAAATATGATGACGGACATTCAAAGCTTTATTCCAAAATCTCAGTGGGAGTTTTTAATGTAAAAAAAACATTAGGTGCAGCAATTGTTCTAAAAAAACAAAACAGGAGGGGATCCTTATCAAAAATGTTTGTTTATATTGTGTGTTTGCTTTTGAATAATATGTCTTTCAGTTTTTATAAATTGTCAATATTGGTATCAACCTCAAAAATCCTCTATTGGTCGGGTTATAGTGATGAATAGTAAAGAGAAATCTGTAAACTACACAGCATCTGTTCTGCACTTTTACAAGCATGACTGCTTGATTACTCCCATACTGCAACACCAAATTCCTCCTTAGAAGTACAGCACACACCCACCAGATGGATGTTGGAAACCAAAGAACCAAAATTTGACGATATGTGTACAGGAAACTTCTGATGATTAGATATAAGAAACACTTATGAAATGTAAATTTATGATGTAGATGTTTCTTTTTGAGTTGAGGCAAATGAATCGACTTCATGAATATCGAAAATAAAATCTTTCAGCTCTGACAGGTTCTCTATAGCCTACATCGTACTGACAGTATGTGTAATACCTTTCATGAGAGATATTTTACAGGTAGTATTTGAGAACATCCAAAAGTTTCTTTCGATTTGTTCTTCAGATGTTCTGCAAGCAGATTAAACTTAGCTTCCATCATTATTTATCTGTCATTGGATATATATTTACCAGTAGCTACCCCCCCCCCCCCCTTGAAGAGCCCAGCCTCTCTTCTGTATCCTTCCCTTTACTCCGCAGCACAGGTGATTAATCCTGGATGGCAGCATATTTCCTCCTTCCTCTCTGTCTCTAATGATATCTCAAGGTTGATGATACAGAAGTGGCTGTAACCCACTTCATTACACACTCATACACACACCGACTCCTTTTGCCTTGTAGGGAACATTTCACAGTCAGCAGGCCCTGGATTATGGCTCCCAGTTAGTTGGAGGTGTTTCCCCTGGCAAGGGTGGCAAGACACACCTCGGCCTGCCTGTCTTCAACTCAGTCAAGGAGGTGTGTATGACCCTTTAAACTCTTTAATTAATGTATTGAAAACAAACGCTGAAATATGTGGTATGGATCTGTTGAAGCTTCATAGATGATTTTTAAAGAAACATTAGGTGGCACTATTTCATAACTTTAGAATCTCCATTGTTAACACACCACCCATATCTTTATTCCTCGCCTCAGGCAAAGGAGGGCACAGGGGCAGATGCCACTGTGATTTATGTACCTCCTCCCTTCGCGGCGGCGGCCATCATTGAGGCCATCGACGCAGAGATACCTCTGGTGGTGTGCATCACCGAGGGCATCCCCCAGCAGGACATGGTGAGAGTCAAACATAAGCTCCTGCGCCAGAGCACCACCCGCCTCATAGGCCCCAACTGCCCAGGAGTCATCAATGTAAGCTCGCACACGCACACATACACATACACATACTCACACTCTCTTATATATACACACACACACTGACGCATTGTGACTTTTTTCTGAGAGAGAGCTGAAAGTACTAAGTAGCTCTCAAGGATCCAGGCATAATTCAGATTAATTTATACTGTTTCATTAGTAATGAAACAGTATAAAATTTTCATATCGCGACTATAATGACCAAAATTGCAGTTATTAGTATTATCACTGTATTGTAAAAATGTACTGAAAATGATTAAAAAGTGCTGATATTGATACACTTTAACCAAGTTTTATATTAAAAAACTAGCAGGACTATGAACTTGTTTGCATAAACATTAAAATTATAACCTAGCCACTGGCCCACACACACACACACACACACACACACACACACACACACACACAGTGTATCTTCTGTGATGCATTTGAGTAGGCAGGGGGTCAGTAACCTGCGGCTCCAGAGCCACATGCGGCCCCTGTGCCCCTCTCCAGTGGCTCCCTGTGGCTTTGACAAAAACAAATCATTTCATTTTTCACTTTTGTCACCCTAAAGTTATTCTTACAATCTCTAACTTAAAAAATATGCTGCCGATAGACCAAATGTTTTAATATTTCATCAACTAAAATGTGCGTCATAGCCTACGTCTACAGCTTAGCGCTTTGCCAGTGATTCTCCCTAAGCTACCTATGGATGCCAAATCAAAAAAAAAGCAAAAATCTCCTAGAAAAATGGAGAAGCAGGTCCAAACAGATTTTTTTTCTTTTTTTTTTTCTTGCCAAAATGGCCCTTTCATAAAGGTCGCTGACCCCTGGAGTAGGCCTATATGCAATAACCACTATTCCCTTAAAGACAAAGGAGTTGTATGAAGGCAGAAATAGTTATTATATATTAATAGCCCCACCAATAAGTGGCAGGAGTCTTGTGAGTCTGTAGTGTTTCTCCCGTGGAACACTAACTAGTTTTACAACTGCCAGATTTTAAATGAACAAACTATGTTGGTTGGGTGACTAAACTATGTAACATGTTACCATGTGCTGTGTGTGTAGAGTCTGCAGCAGACACACAACACATAACGTTACAGCAGCAGAACAACGTGTAGTGTTTTACAAGAGTAGGAAACACTTAAAGCTTCAATTTACATTATTGACAAGCTCTTAGCAAGTTAGATAGACAATCCATGACATTTTCCCTAATTATGCACTGAGCTAAAAGTTAACCTACTGTGCATTCACCATAAAGTAGTGTGTGTGGTGGTCACGAAGATGACTCACAGGGACCTTTTTTCTACATACCCTGCAGACAGGGTGACCATCTTCAATCAAATTTCCCACAGCACTTTTATAAAAACCCAAATACGACCACACTTCAGGGTTCAACATCAATGGGGTTTTTTTTCACTTGCCCAAAGTCAGGTTTTACTTGCCCCAATTAACAAACACTAAAGTTCATTGCGATGTTTAATCTAGAGCTGCACCATCTATAAAATGTCAGAAAATGGGGGAAAGTGTCCATCCCAGTTTCTCAAAGTCTAAAGGGATGTCTTGTAATGTCTTTTTTTTGTCAGCCCGAAACCCAACGATATTCATTTTAATATGATAATAAGCAGAGAAAAGCAGGAAATCTCCATATTTAAGAAGCTAAAAACAGCATTTTCTGCTATTTTTGAATGAAAAATTACTTTCTTAGCAGGTTAATTATTTGAGTCTTTTTAGCCTTGTATGATAATTTTACTCGCCCAGAAGTGGGTAATCCTTATTTTTGAGTCCTGCTTTGTCCTCTTAGATGGCAAAAAAATTCTCCTGAGTGCTGTCACCGTTTCCCGCTGTTTTCATTTCCTCAAACAAAGCCAGGTTGCATACTGTGCTTGCATGCTTGTGTCTGTGAGACTGTGGCTGACTCTAATGCTGGTAGACACTATTTACCGTGAGGTTTTCATAGCACTGTAATCAAAAACTGTGTTAATGATAAATAGAATCTGAAATGGAAATACTGACCTTCAGAGATTTCACCATGGTTTAATATTAAACTGGTAATTATTCCATCCCTATGTGTAACCTTTTTAAACAGTGAATGCAAAGAACCTAAACAATGAAGGAGCATGATTTACTTAAACTGATGCTCTTTGTGTCTGTGTTTTCAAATAACTGAGATTTTTAAAAAATAATGTCTGTTATTTGGGTTGAATATCTTATGTTTTCTGGATTTTAGTGTGTGGCAAAATTTGCATTTTGACAAAGAAAACTTTAAGAAATGATCGTTACTCATGGGAGTTTTTGCACTCACTAACCATTGAATTTGTTCTGGTGTATTTAGAGTTTGTGGCACAGAAAAAAAATCTCAATAAAAAATTAGTTTAGAAAAATTTTAAACTGG
>JAJHUR010077748.1:0-10053 GCA_027495735.1 Lutjanus campechanus | reverse complement strand
TTTGTTTGTTTTTTTTGTCTAAACCTTTAATATTTCATCCTGATTCATCCTGATTCTGTACAACTGAGAGAAATTTGAACTGAGTGGCTCTTCAAAATGTGTACTCCATTGGAATTACTTAGGCTGTATGCATCATGACATCTGCCCAGTATTTAAATAACTAGCAAGACTGCAAGATGTAAAAAAAAGAGTAAATGTTGATTAAAAAAGGACGCAATCTGGGGCCATTTCTGCAGTGATTGTCCAGCTAAAACTACATCTGCAGCTGCCAATAGTCCCGCTGAGGATGCCGATTGACTTGCACCACCTCTTGTACGGACACAAAGGGATAGTTTGTAGCCTGGCGAGATGGATTCTTGTGTGATCTTGCGAGCGCAGCTGGCTCACAAGGTAGCTGGTCCTCAGCATTATTACATGTTGCTGAGATGTTTGCATTATGTTACTGATCAAAGAATTACAAGTGGAGATGCTGGGGATTGAACCCAGGACCTCATACATGCGAAGCATGCGCTCTACCACTGAGCTACATCCCCTTGATCAGCTTTCTGCCCAGATTGGCAATCTCGTAATTCTGGCTAATGTAATGCGCAGAGCTTGAGTTGAAAATAAGAAGGATCAGTGATCGGTCATTAAGAATTTGATTGATCAAGTAAAATGTAATCAATCTACTATAATATAAAGATCTGAGCTCTGAGATTTTTTTGTGCTGTGCATGTTTTCTGATATTCAAATATACGTGTTTAATATGTAGGTCTTTACATCTTTGTATGTTTCATAGGCTATGTAATGCTGTCAGTGAATATGCAAAATGTTGCAGTGGAAATAAAGCTTTGATATAGGGGGAAAAAACGCATTTGATATTGCTTGTATAAGCAATTTTTAATAAAAAATTAATTGATCAATTAATCGTTAAAATTGCAGCCCTAGTTGAAAACACAAATAAAATTGATAATATACTGAAAAAGGGAAAAGTTGGAGAAGAAAAGGCCAGAGAGACATGGATAATAAATCTCAAGACGGAAACGTTAATTGCGATAATTCGCTATTGGGTTACAACTAACTTTTTCACAACTTTTTCACTGTTTGATCCAGATAAAAGCAGCTACAGATGTATATAAACTGGATGATATAATATTTGGCAGACCAACACTTGTCCAGGAGGATTAAAAATGAACACAGGCACCTTCATGCATGTAGTCTCCATGTTGTAAATGGAGATCTAAATCCCTGCTGTGCTAGACTGATGTGCAGAGTCAAACCAAGCTAGCACATGTGTTTGGAAAAGGGGCTATATTTTTATCAATGGACTTTAATTAAGCAGCAACAGTTGGAGTCAATGAGGTTTGAATCCAGGACCCCATAAGCATGTATGCTACCACTGAGCTATATGTCCTTCCTAGACTTGAACCTAGTCTTTTTCAGAAAGTAGATTGTTTTGGGTGTGGGGTTTCAAAGTTTTGTAATTTTTGGAAGCAGTCAATGTAACAGCGATACTCACTTCTGATGACTTTTGGTCACTTTTTTGGACACCTGCCATTGTTCGCTCAACCGCACCAGTCGCCTCTGTGTTGAAAGCAATGGGAGACGTACTTTCGGAGAAAAGAGAGGAGGGGTTGGGGCTAAAAACATGGAATAAGTTCTGAACAGCAACACATTACAAAAAGTCCTCAGCACATTTTTGAGTTGAACACTCACAATTGGAGTTTACCACTCACCAGGGGATGTGGCTACCCGAGTGTAACCTGTAAAAGCAATATTTTATTTCCTGGAGCCTGTTCATTGATCTCTTATAGCAAAAACTTCTGCCTTAGTTTCCCACCCCACCATGTTGACTGGCTTCTCACCTTCAAAAGTAGCTGCTCTAAATTTATACGACTTGGTGTTTTTGACATGGAGAACTACATACCATCTGGCCTTGTTCTTAATGAGTTATCACCTTCACATATCTGTTCCTCTCTCCAAAAACAAGTCACGTGTATGTGTTCAATATGTGTATGTGAGCCTGCACATACATTTTGTGTCACTATGTATATTTGTTGATTTTCAGTGGTTTTCCACATATATATTTTTTTAAATCTCTATGCAAATAAGTGTACTTATGTATTTATGTATTTTAACCATTTTCTCTCCTGTGAGAATTCGCCTCATAATAAGGAGCTGCGTTATGAAAATCCGTGTGACGCATGCTTCTCAAAACTCTCTCTAAATCCCTTTCAAATGGCTGCCAAAATCTGTTTCCTCATCATCGTATTATGACAAAAATTCATTCAAACAGTTTTAGTCTCTTTTTTTTTGCATCACTTCCCAGCTTTGTCAAAGCATTTATTTCATTCAAATGCCTAGTTTGGAAACGCTTCTCAAAGTGACAACACAGTCATTCCTTCAACACATATTTAGTCCCAAAAGCCAAGTTTCAATCACAGTCGTTATTCTATTCAAACACCATCCACAGAACGTTTTCTTTTTCTTTTCTTTTTTTGAGATTGCTGGTGGAGGTTGTGTATTATCCCTTCATTGATCTTTCCTCCATCCTTCCACCCATCTGTCTCACATCAATAACCTCCTTTATTGCATCTCTACTTTAGCTCTGTTAGCTCTGAGCTTTGAGGTAAACAATATTTTCTCATACACACACACACACACCCAAGCTCCTCAGACCGTGTGCTCCTCCAAGAGGTTCACAGCTTTGTGACAGTCAGCATCTCACCACTGAAGCACACTTCTCTATCTTATTGTGCATCATAAACACAAATTGTTTTTTTTTTCTCAGCCAATACACACTGAAGGTTATAAATACATTTGGAGATGCTGGGGATTGATCCCAGGACCTCATACATGCAAAGCATGCGCTCTACCACTGAGCTACATCCCCTCCTGTAAGTGCTGTATTTTTTTTTACGTTAAACTGGTCTCACATATTTCTGTGATAAATAAAACTGAAGAGCCTGAAATACTGTTTCTGCTGATTATTTTCACAATCGTTTAGTCTATAAAATGTGAAAAAAATGTGTAAAATGCCAATCACAATTTCACTGCACTAAAAGTGACGTCTTCAAATTGTTGATTTTGTCCAGCCAATAGTACAAAACCCAAAGACTCTTCATTCTTAATTGCTGTTCAATATAAGCCACTGGAATGCCGTCTGTTTTTATTTATGTTCATGCAATGAACATGCAATAGTCTCCCACCTTTTTGGGAACTTTTTATCCATTATATACATACATTCAGCCTATATTTAAGCCGTAATGTCTACAAATGGTTGTTACTTAAAACTCAGGATTAAAACTTTCAGAAGTTTCTCATACACTGCCAAAGTATCTACTTACTTTGTTGTACTTCTGACATATTAAATCACTTTAGTCATTACTATCTTGGAGCAGCAGTTACACCACTCTTTTATTTTACAGCACTGTGCTTAAATTTGGCATTTCTAAAGATTTCTAAAGATTTCTAAAGCGTATATAAAACCAAAAAGCCATGAATTCCAGTTTCTATTTTACATGTATAGTGTGGGAGAGTGAAGGAAATAAAACAGAGGACAGTTGTTCAAAATGAATGTAAATCCGTATTTTAAAGCAGCAGATAAGAATATAATGAACGTGGGCCTATGTGTTTGATTGGTTATGTAACATTATTACTAAAATTAAATCAACTGTTCATAAAACCACATTACTGGTACAAAAAAAACAAGAGCTTCTTGAGTTCTATTTTTTGTTTTGCATGAGACATTTGAGCTAAAGGTAGAAGCAGCCTAAAAGCAGACTCATATCTTGGACAAAAAAGCTCTTTCAAACTGACACCCCATCAGCGATTCTTGGATCAGTCTCTCAATAGAAAAGGATTATAGCCCATTATATCTCCCCTAATCCTCTCCCTCTCCCTGCAATCTCTCCCTCTCCTCCTTTTCTTTTCCTTCTCTCTCGTTCCTCCCAAAGTATCCACAGCGCTGCCTCAGTGTTTTCCCCCTGCAAATTCTCCTTTTCTTTCCCTGTCTGTCTGTCCAGTTTGTGCGAGCGATAAGTAGCTTTTTACAAGGGACAGATGACAGTTGTTGTGGTTAAGACTTAAAGAATAGAGAAGGAGAGCGTGTGTGCTTGTTCTTATGTAATTGAGCGTGCATGCGTCTGTTTTTGTGTTCATTTTTCTGTCTGTTTACAGTATGAACGATTTACACTGTCCTCTTATCTGTGAGTACAAAATGTCAGTAATCTGAATATCTATATTTGCACCTTTTCATTCTTTGTGTGTGTGTGTGTGTGTGTGTGGTCTTTACCAATGTAATTTTCCCATATAATTTTCATTTTCTTTTAATCATAGTCTTCTTCACAGGGCCTGCCTTGCTCCATCAAAGCGTAGCAGAGAGATGAGAGGACTTTTTTTTTTCCTCTTTACTTCTCTTCTCCCTTCAGCTACTTAATTGCTTTCTCCTCCTCCTCCGCCTCCCTTTTCCTCTCCTCCTATGTCTCTTTTTAGGAGAAGCAAGAAAAGAAATTCTCTGACATGTTTTTGTCTCCATCTCTCTCTCCTCCCTCATACCTATCAGATTTTCTGCGCGGTATCCCATTTCCTCTCTGCTTTTATCTTGTTCTCACCTTATCTCTCTTGTATTACCATAGATTTATGATGTATTAACCTAGATTTATTGTACTCCTCTGCCTTAACCACTTGTGATTTTTTCCAGGGGTTGGTCTGCTTTGATTAAAACTAAACTTTGCCATGAAACAAAATCTTTGGAAATTTTTCTTTGCACATGAAATTAAGACATGTTCAGCAGCCTAAAACAGACTCTGTTGTGTTAGATCAGCATTTTAATGGTACAAAGGTAAAAGCGTTTGCGGCAAACATGACGAAACAGCACACAGAGCCTATTTTCAGTCTATACACTCTACACACTCTACCGTAGGTCACAATTGAATATATACATTTTTCCAAGATTGTGGGTGTTCTGTGTTGTGTAATCACAATAACTGTTTCACTGCCTGCAGTACTGTGCTATCTTTGTGACTGCCACCTTGAATACGTAATGCTCTTTCTGTTTAGAAGCGTTTTCCTTCTCCTTATTTGCCTCCTTCAGAACACTTAAGCCATTTCCACACCCCACACAGTTGCACTTGGATCAGCATACATCCCACAAATCCATTTTGAGTCGCAGGAATAATGACTCTGAAAATTTACGTCCCTGGAGAGGAGGATTATAATCCACTGGCCCACAGCCAAGAATTATAGAAACAGTAAGCCGAGTCGTCATCTCGTATGCTCACAATGAGCCATGTTTCTTGTGTTACATTCCAATAATAATGTGAAACTTCATTGATCCCCGGAGGCAGTTTCTCTCTGCGGGAGTTAAGACCTACAGAGCAGAAGCCCTGGAGCTTTTTCAAAGATGCTCTGGCAGAGTGAATGCTTGTGGTCGTATTAACTGTGGTCATCTGGACGGTGAAGGACAGCGTCCTTGAAACCTGACCCCAAATGAGACTAAACCCTTAATCCGCTCAGCCTTTTTAAAAAAAAAAAAAAAAGATTCATAGTCATGCACAGGGCTCCAATTGGCATTTTGCCAATGATGCATGTGGTCTAACTTAACATCAACTAACTCTAAGAACTATCAGTTTGTTTGTTTTTTTGTTTTTTTGATAACAAGAAAAGTATTTCATGAAAGTATTTGAAAATAGTCCAAACACTGAACAAACACAGTGCAGTAGAAGCCCAAAAAGGAAAACACTGTCTGATTGGGCGATGTCTTGCAAGCTGGCAAATTAAGACAGCAAAACATCGCCGAATGGCAATGACATCATTGTTGTTGGGGGATTTGCTGTCCCATAGCAGAAAAGCTGACTTGCTCACCAGTTGTAGTCACTGCCGCCTCCCACCGTCGCTCTGACAGCAGCCTGTATAACTGTTTCACTCAGACGGACACAATCAGGTGTTGCGGCGATCAGCCACAAGGTTGTGCAGCGGTGTTTGTTTATTTGTGCATAAACCCTGTGAAACAATCAGGAAATAACGTTTTATTTCTCTGATTCCCTAGCTTTCTCACTACCAGCACTCCCTCTCCCCATTCAGTCCCTACCTTTCATAACCATAACTGTTCACTTTTTCTCAGTCTCTGGAAGGAAGAGTAAGCTGCCTGCAGAAAAGACACACTAGGCAGCCTAATTGGTCAGATTTAAAAAGAGAATAGTAAATGGGGCAGTGACCAGCAACAACAGCTCCTTATTTTTTCTCCATGCCAAAAACAAAACAAAACAGCTGTCTCGCAATGGCACTATCCATCGGGCCGCCAGTCTGCTTTTATTTTATTGTAGCAACTTACAATTTGTCTATGTTCTGGGGACCTTGCGTAATGTTTCTTAAAAGTTCTCCAAAGGTGAAGAATGTCCCAAACTTTCCTGGAACGTTCCTGGAACAGTCACAGTGCATAATTCTTTAAAAGGTATGGGGGCGTTATTTCACAGACTTTCAAGGAACATCCGGGACCCTCTGGCAACATTTCAGTGATAAAATCAGTACTCAGCATACTTAGAACATTCTGGGAGGGTACAGTTTCTAAAAGTGGTCCCCTAAATGTTCCCAGAACATCCTGAATATTCCCTGAAAGTCTGCCAAATACCGTCCCCCTACCCTGTGAAGTACTCCACATAGTGACCATCAGGGAACATTCTGAAGACGATGTCTTAAATCAGCACGTATGTTCTCAGAATGTTCTGGGAACGTACCATTTCTAGCTTGGGCATCTCAAAACTTTGCCATTTTTCAGTATCGCCCGTTAAATTGAAGACTAAAGACTTTAATAAGTTTAACAAGTTAGTAATTTCATCATGATAAATTGTGCACTATGTTCTTCTGGGAGTTACTGGAGGACATTATTGATGGTATTTGAGATCTTGTGTTAACTCCAGTGTGAACTCAACTTCTGTGGGATGTTAATAAAACCCCATTCCTACATTTTTGGCTCTGCGTAAAAACAACTTTCCACCAGACTTTTACTTCTCAGCTACTATTACCACCTGCGGTCATTCAACCCAGGGTCACTTTCTCCCTCCCGGTCTCTTTCTCTCGGTTCCTCTCTGTCTCTTTCATTCAGTTAATTTTCCATCACAGTCAGCTCGTTCCCTTTAGTGTGTCGTGGTTAAAACTGCAGAGAGGTGCTCAGGAGGAAACCCCACCCAGATCGGCTGACTCATACACACACACACACACACACACACTACTACAGCTACTGCAAAATGTTTGCTTAGACAAGAAAACGCATACTCGGATTATCTGGCAGTAAATTAAATCACAGGAACATAAGATACAGACAAAATCTGTTTTTTCTGTTCATGGCATACAGTATATAAATATGGTTTAACATAATGAAGATGCATGTGTGTTTTTCATCTTGCCACACACACACACGATGCCAAGGTCAGGCTGTTCACACCTCTGTGTGACGTTAGCGGAGCAGCAGGTGGCCGTGCAGATGGAGGCTGGCATCACTCTTCACACCAGGATATGGAACCTATTAGTCCCACACTGAGAGGGGGCTGTTTGCCACTTAGACACACAGTTTTATTGATCTAACCTCTCCTAAAATCTTCTTTGTCTGACAGTCTCTCCACAGAAATCCTTTAACTTTTCTATTTTACTGTTTAACCATTTTCATCCCGAAAGATCATTAGAAAACAAATATTGTAGAGGAGTACAGCTGGGCAGACATATTCATAACTTAAAACTAATATAGAACAACATAAAATCCATAATAGGATAGATACATATTTGCAGAGAGCTGTTTCAGGTTCAGCAGATGGTGGCTGAAGAAAGAGCAAGGAGGCTGATCAGAGAAAGAAGTATAGTGAAAACCAAAGAAAGGGCTCCTCTGAGTGCCTCACAGCTATTAAACACCCAGAGAGTGATGCTGCACTTTTTTTTTTATCTCCATTCTGTGACTACCTGCATCTGTCTGCTACTATCTTGCTCTGTCAATCATGTCGCTCTTCTGTCTTCATCATCTCTCCGTCCGATGAACAAGTATTGGAGTTTGAAGAATGAATCAAGCCCCTTTCAGACAGGCAATTTAACATTCAATTTAACCCCCAGTTACTTTTATGTGAAAGTCACAAAGGCAGTCTTGCTAAGCCGGATCTAATAGCATTTCTGCTAACATGACAGAGATCTGAATTGCATGCAGTCAGGTTAACTTTGCAGAAGTTTAAGCCTGTACGATCATGCTGGCAAAGTGTTGGCTGTCCTGTAAGAACTGGGTTTACAAGGTGACAGAGATCGATGATTACTCATACCCTTTCAGCTTCTAAACCGCTGAAGACCTTCAGTCCAAACTGCCTCCATAGCTTCTTTAGCTGACCCTGTAAAATGTCTCATGCAGTCCTACCTCCAATACTTATTCTCAGAGCTACAACAAGAAGAGTTTACAGCCATGCTAGCAGCTCTGTGAGGCTGTGCTTAGGCAGAACGGTGCTTTGAGCTAAATGACATGGCTGATGTTTAGCAGGTGTAGTGTTTACCATGTTCACACGAATAAACATGCACAAGATTTTGTGTGAATACAGCCGATGTGATAGTCTGCTCTGCTCGTGTGTGTGTGTGTATGTGTGCCTATCTCTCTCTGTAGCTCTCACAGATAGAGAGCAGAGGAGAGAGACAGAGAATGTGCTCTACATTTTCAAAACCTGCGTGCTGCGTGGCTGGGGGCTGCACACCACTGCCAAACAGGTTGAGGCCCAAAAACCTCCAAAGCACAGCAAAACATGGGAAAACAGGGAAGTACAGGCAGATACAGACACAACCACACACCTCTAGTGATGATTGAGAGGGATTATTTTTATACAAGTCTATGGGAAAGTCTTTCATAGTATGCCTTCAGTGTGTTGAAACGCTAACATTTGCAAATTTAACGCTAAACACGAAGCACAGCTGCAGCTGACAGGAATGCGATTCATTTTAAAACGAATGTCTGTGACATTTCTAGATGAAAAATTAAGGGATCACCAAAGTTATTACAGTTCACCCTGAGGGGAACATGAATATCATCACCAAATTTCATGGCAGTCTCCAATACAATACTCCAATACTAGTTGATATATTTCAGTCTGGACTAAAGTGGGGTGTCGACCAGCCAACTGACAGACTGATATTGCCATTCCTAGAACTATTACAACACATTGCATTACATTACAGTTATTTAACTGATGCTTTTGTCCAAAGCGACTTACAGTAAGTACATTCAAGCATGTGGACACAAAACTAAAATTTCAGGAATCATACAAGTACATAAATTTGTGAGATGCCTCGTATGCTGAACCACACCACTTTCTCTGCTTTTTGCGTGGAAGAAATCAAGCTGCTAGGATTGTCTTATCACAAAACAGCAATTAAACTCTCAATTTCTAATTTCTTTTTCATTTGCCTAAGGTTTGTTTATGTCTTAACAAGCACCAACATTCGTCTAAACTCTGTAGCGGGGTATCTGTAAATCATCAGTTAATCTCCCATGCAGCCTCTGCCTTCCAAATATCACTCTTGTCAATCACTGTTTTCCTCTCATCTCTTCGGTAATGACACACTTTCTCTTCCTCCCCTCACTCTTTTGCTCCCCTGTCTCACAAATTTACTCTCGTCTTCCACCCGTAGTTTCATCCAATTTTCCCCTCCTCTAAGTTCACCATATTTCTCTAACCACCGCCTGTAAGAGGACAAAATTACTGCTCCTTGTCTCTGTCTCTTCCTGCCTTCTTTATCTGTATTTGAGTCTGCACAGACACGCTGTGTCTCTCTCATCTTGGCTTTCAAGCCACTTAAGGAAAATAAGGTCGCTCTTCCCCTCTCTTTGGAGAGGTTTGTTATTTGCTATCACCCCTCCAATCTCTCCACGCCGCTAACATCTCCTCTCTGCAGCCTCTTTCACAGGTCTCTTTCCTCCACGTCCTTTCGTTCTTTGTCTGAATCCAAATGTGCACATGGCTCTTTTTTGGTTTGAAGACACTAGACATCTATAGAAAACTTTTTTCTTTTACCCAAAATCGAGTGGGAGTCATCATGGGAATGAGCTTTTGT
>JAJHUR010077747.1:0-12486 GCA_027495735.1 Lutjanus campechanus | reverse complement strand
ACACACACACACACAGAGCTCAGAAATTTCTCATAGAGATCAGAGGGAGCACAGCTTGTCTCCAGCTCAATAACTTCAAGGGACTTGAGCAGAATTTAGAATGTAGATTTAGATCGAGACGCATGAGGAAACTCAAACCAGCCGTAGTATAAAAATGATAACTTCAGAAAGCACTTTGTATTACTGCTGTGAAAAATACGTGAGAGAAATTCTATTTATAATCAGGTTTTTTTCCCCCTGTATGTTTGTTTTTGCTAGTATGAACATATGTGTCCACCATGTTATTATGAGTTTAGCCTGGGGGGCGGTTGAAACCTCTTCCTGTGTACCGTGCATGTGTCCTGAAAATGTTCATAATGCATATATCTGCACGGCAACAGGATATGTGTGTAGATGAGTTTAAGGAGGAGGTGCAGATGTTTAAGATGTTGTGATATTCAAAATGATATAGGAAAATCATCATATCTAAAGCCATGAAAATGTCATGACCAATTAAAGAAAGGTCGAACATCACTGTGAGTGGAGCCACGTGCATCCTGTTGGTGGCTACAGTTAATGTGTGTTATCTCAAAGTGCTCTAGGAACTGAGAAGCCTCTCCTCAGTCAAATCCGCAAGGTGCTGATGATGGGGCTCGCTTGGAATCTGGTGTTTTGAGTACAAACTGTCATCTGTACTAGACAAGAACTGGATTTTTAGTTTCCACAACACCCGCAGCAGTAATCATATACGTGATTCTGGAGAAAGATCACTCAGAAAATTTACCTTTTCCACTGTCCATTGCACAAGCATGAACTGTTTCTTTCAAGTACATTGCAAAGATTTTCAATTTTTTGTATAGATTAAATTAACAAATAAAAAGTCAGAAATGATAAGTGCCTATCTACTGCAAATCTCACAATCAGACCTTCTACAAAGTCTATCTTTAAGGTAGATCTTATTCATTTTTTATATGTCGGCTCTAACTGTGTATGTTAATGTTTTTCTTGTCCAAAATTTGTTCTACTGTTGTTAAGCATAGTTTTAGTGTAGGCGGATTTTGTTTCCGTGTCCTCGTCACCTGTTTCATGGCTGTCACGTGCAGATACATGTCAGTGGTGTTTATTGTCCTCAGTAAGTAATTTCCTCGTTTCAGATATTCATTTTGGGCATTAATACGGGACATTTGAAAAAAAGAAGATGCTTTTTGTTCTCGACATCCTCTCAAACAATTGGTCTCTTGTAGGGGTTGATGTGTGATATTCCTAAAACGTAATAAAATAGCTCAGGCTCACTTTCCAAGCAAATTCCCTCAAGTATTTGAATTGTGACGTCTTAAAATTTCCATTTAAGGAACCAGTCCACATTTTTCTTTTACCTTGTTATTATAGAGTGGTGAGCTTTTGTGATATTTTATATATAATACCATTTTATGACTTGCTGAGAAATGTTTTGGCAATCTTCTAATCTGCAGTCTTCATCTGCTTTAAATGTACCTGAAGGTTGCGCAGTGATGTGATAGTGGTTTGCACCGTCACCTCACCTCACAACAAGAAGGTCCTGGTTCGATTCCTGGCTGGGGCAAAGCCCTTCAGCGTGTAGTCTGCATGTTCTTCCCATGCCTGTGTGGATTCTCTCTGGGTGCTCCAGTTTCCAGAGGAAACAGTTTCAGTTTATTACTGATGCCTCTACTTGACCTACATAAACAAACAGGACCATCCTTGAGAGGATTGGCTATTTCAATATGGTTCTAAATGGCTGCCACTGGGTCAGATTCTCCTTGAAGTCAGATGAAACGAGTCTGTGTTTACATTGTCCCAGGTAAAGTCATAGTGAGTAGTATGTTAGCATGTCAAAAGGAAGCAGGTGAAGATTTTTCCTTAAACTTTAATTCTATTTTTAACACTATATTTAGTGGTTATGACGGTGGAAACACCTCTTTCATTCAAAATTAACACAATATGAAAGTTTCTTATAGTAGCTTTAACAAAACGTATTAGGGCTGACAGAAGTAGACTGGGGTCGAAGTGATTGTGGCAACATGTAGAGTAATTTCACCAATGATTGCATGCATATGTAACATGGTATCTATAGGGAAACCATGGCAAGATGTTGCAAATAGCTGACCTGAGACTGTGATGCTCTGCAAGTTGATCTGTTCTGTAAACTGACAGTTGAGAAACAAAAAGTGATGACAAGCAAGAAATGAGAAGAAAACAGGGGGGAGATAAGAGGTATAAGGCAAGGATGAGAGGAGATGTGAGGAAGGAAGGGAGGAGACAAGGGAGCAGATGAAAGAGAGAAAGAAAAAGGAGGTAAAAAGGAGAGGAGAGGGAGGGGCGGAAGGCGGTAAGAAGTTGAGATGACTGTGAGTTCAAGAAGATAAGGGGAAAGGAAAGGGAGACAGGAAGAAAAAGAGGAGCATAGAGGAGACGAACAAAGGGACAAGGGAGGATGATAGAAGAGGAAGCAAAGAAAGGAAATAATAGGGAGGAAGAAAGGAGTGCAGAAAAAGCTAAAGGTAGGGAAAACGGGAAATAAAGCAGTGAAGAAACAGAATAAAAGAAAGGAAAGAGGAGAGAAGAAGAAGAAGACAAAAAAGAGAGTAAATGAGGGAGGGAGGTGAGGGATATGAAGTTGAGATAATCAAGAGATTGAGAAAAAAAGAAGGGGAAATAAAAGGGAGATGAAGAGGAAAGGGAGACAGGAAAGTGAAGAAGAGAATAGGGGAGAAGACAGAAGGGGGCAAGGGACGATGATAGGGTAAAGATGGGGATGGGATGGGAAAGAAAGCAGAGTAGGAGAGGAAAGAGGAGAGAAGAAGAGGAGAATAAAGTAGAGTTAAGAAGGGGGAAAAGAGGATGAGAAGAGAGGAAGGATGGAAGGAGAAAAGAGAGCCGAGGATAGAGGGAAAGAAAAGGAGGAAGAAAGTAGAAGGGAGGCAGGGATAGAGAAAAAGGAGGAAAGGAGAAGAAAACGAGAAAGAAAGCAGGGGAGGAAAAGGATAGAAGAGGATGAGGGGGAGGGGCAAAAAGTTGAGATAATCAAGAGATGGGGAAAGAAAAGATAGGAGGAAAAGGAGAGGAAGGCAGGAAGGAGAAGAGGAGAATAGAGGAGAGAAAGGAAAGGGACAAGGGAGGGGGATAGAAGAGGAAAAGAAGGGAAGGAAAGGGAGGATGAAAAGAGAGGAAGGACAGGAGGAGAAAGGGAGCAGACGATAGAGGGACAACAAAGGGAGGAAAAAAGGAGAGGAGAAATGAAGAAAATAGGACAGACAGCAGGGGAGGAAGGGGTATATGAAATGAGAAGAGGAGGAGAGGAGAGGAGACAAGAGGAGGGGGTAAGATGTTAAGATAATCAAGAAAAGATAGAAGGGGGAGGAAGAGGGATGAGGAAAAGAAAAGAAAATGGGAAGGGCAAGAGGAGAATAGAGGAGAGGAATGAATGGGACAAGTAAGCAGGATAGAAGAGGAGAGGGAGGAAGGGAAATAAAAGGGAGGGTGAAAAGACAGGAATGATGCAAGGAAAAGCAGTAGAGGAGAGAGAGACAGTGGAAAAGGATGGAGGAGAGGAAGAAAGGAAGAAGAGGAGAAAGGAAAATGGAGGTAGAGAGGAATTAGCTGCCCCTTTTCTACAGCCCTCCTGGGATCCTTAATCTTTGCACTAGCCAATTTAAACACATGGCTTTAGAGATGGAACGTGTGTGTGTGTGTGTGTGTGTGTGTGTGTGTGTGACGAGGGACGTCTCCTGATCCCTCAGACCAACCTAATGACCATTCCTCTGATGTCACTTCTAAAACTCGATAAAAACAATACAGTGCGACGCTCCCGCTGCATTTTTAATTGGGGAGGAACTGGAACTGAAAAAGCCAGACAAGTGACGGGGTCGGGTGAGGTCTTACCCGTCTCACAGTGGCGTCCTGTAAATCCTGAGGGACAGACGCACGTGTTGGGAGACACACAGGTCCCGCCGCTCCTGCATCCCTCCTCGCAGAAGGCTAGAAAGAGAAAAAGAGATTTGTTAGCTCAGTTTGTCTTCTCATCCTGGATGTCATGGTGGCGGCCACACGTAAAAAGGCTTTAAATTCCTGCAGTTTAAGGTTTCGCGAAGACATTACAAAGTGCAAAGCGGTTCCCCTGACTGTATTTTTTAAAAGGAAACGCTGACACCTTTGACGTTCACATGGGTTCACAAATGCTGTTTTTATGTTTGAACGTGTGCGCAGTCAGGACGTGCAGTGCCACGGAGCAACCTGATAAAACATTATCACAGGATCTGAAATGGCAATATTGTGCGGCTAAAAGAGGCACTTGACAAGAAAAAAAAAAAAGGAGCTAGAGTTTCATTACCGACATCCCCTCATACTCGGCTCAAAACTCTAACCTGTCCTCCAAATTCATTTTGCTTTATTGAAAGTGTCTGATGTGAAATTTGTCTTTTAAGTGGTTATCTTCCAGAGGACAGCTTCTCCACTTGGCTGTTAAAGTATCAGTGTTAAGTGATGGAGAGAAAAAAAAAGGAAAGCACAGGTAAAAAATGTCTGGGAACAGTGCTGCATTTAAAAAGTGAGCAATATTTCTTAACAATTAAGCGTCGTCATTCCAAAGTCATCCACACCAGTGTTTTGTCACACCTCATGGCAACTCATGCAGACACACAAGGTAACCTTATCGACCTTGACCATACTGTGCGTTTTGCGTTACAACAAAGTGTTGTTCATGTGTCCGTTCGGGGCTTACAGTATACAGTTTTGGGGAACCGTGGCTCTGGCACGTCACGTCATATTTCAGCTCCGCCTAAAAAATCCTGAATAAAGAAATCGTGAACAACAGTTTAACAGTTTAGCTCCACAGTTCAGTAGTCCATGGTTCTTTTCATGTGTTTTCAGCAACTATTTTTTGAACATGTGTAATGTGTTTAGAAGAAAAAAGGCTGGATTCCCCTCATGCAGACTTTGTGTATATGTTGTATCTTGTGTGCATTATAAAAGAACTGTAACTCTAGTTGTACAACCTTGTGTTGCACATATGATATTACATGTCCTTGAATACTGAAGAGGGACACAATGCAGCAGGGCAAATATCATACTGTATCATACCTGCTATGTGTAGGTAATACTGGCATGAAGCATCTTGAAAATAATCATCTCTACTGTGACTTAATACCTGATACTCAAGATTTTGTTTCAACTAGTGGAAGCATTGTTTAAAACTAACTGCAAACCGCACTGTATATCCCTGCCTCTGCTGAATTATTTTTCATGCCTGATGGGGACAAAATTTATCCACTCCTTTGTACTCTGAACAGCATGTGACACACCCTGGGGAAAAAGGGGAAATTGAATTAGGAAGTTCTATTTACATTCTATTACGTTCTATTTACTGAAAACATTCTGTTTGTCTATGGAGCTCCTCTGCTTTCAAAACTATGACCAGCACCACATATCTCACCGTATATCGCAATGTATTGTGAGACTTCGTATATCTCTTAATGGATGCACGTGTGAAAATATCGCGAGATATACGAAATCTCGCGATACATTGGCGCCATGTTTACAGGCTACCTGGGAGGGTACAGTTGACATTTCGGCTAAAAACATGGTGTAAATGGTGTCTTTTGTGGTTAAATTTTAATGTCGCAGCTCGTGGACACTTGGATTACACCACACGAGCAGGATGGAAACGTGTTTGTTTTGTGTTCTTTTTTTTTTTACATTTTATCCGTGGTCTCCATTCACTGCCACTGGCTGCAACCCTGTTTTCTTCTGAAACTCCAGGATTGTTTTGTGAACTGAAGATCTTCACTCATCCTCACATCGGCATAGGGGTGAGTACGTATTGAGTGGACTATCATTCTGGGGTGGATTATCGCTTTAAGCCTTCAGTGTCGAGCTGCGGGACACACGGCAACAATGCTGCACCGTGAGGAAATGTAGGGAGTTCACAGTTGAAAAAATCCGTCCTTTTAAGTTTTTAAGGATCATCACTAAAGCTAACGCTCCGTCGGACACAAAGCGGTTTTTGGAATGTGATGCGTCTGTGAGGGCAGCAGACAGACCGTCAAACAGCTGAGTAATATTCTCAAGCTCATAAAGTCAGACTAGAGCCACAATATAAGAGTGTGTCTGCATGCATCATCGTGCACTCTGGTAATTAAACAAACAGCGCTAAACTAAACTCCTGAATTTACACCACAAATGCCCACTTACTTCGCTATGGGGCTTGCAGTAATCATCAGATAACATGAAATATTACTCAGATTTTATTTAAAGATTTGGATTGTGACAAACGAGGTACTGGATCCCAGTCTGGGACGTCCCCGATCCCGTTTCGGCAGGATCCAGCAAAAAAATTCAGCTCTGAGAAGGGGGATTTAATTCTGGCATGTTAGATTAGCATTTAACTTTTTGTTCTGGGTGTATTATCACATCACTTATGTGTGAGGAAAGCACACAGCATGGAAGTGAAAATATAAGTGAAAAAACTTCATTAACTAGATGTTTTTTAATGGATTAAAAATATTTCTGCAAAGTCCCAGTTCCTAAATTGTTTTATTACAGTTCCTAATTATTCTATAAATGTTTTTCTTTTAAACATCTGCAAAGAATATGCCAACAGGCTTCATGATCTATAGGCTCACTGTATAAAAATGTTTAAAAATCGCACACTGGTTAAAAGGATGTAACAGATTTTATTGTGGATATTTGGGCTCATCTCCGAGGTGAGTAGACTGCTTTTATATCACGGCTTTATCCTGAGAACACCACAAGCACTCTACAAAGCCTCACATTCACCCACATTCAAACACTGATTGTGACGGAGCTGCCATGCAAGGAGCTCACCACAGGGGCAGATTTTGAAGTTCAGTCTCAAGGACGACCCACTCTAACACCTGAGCTTTGTGCCGCACTTGAGAGAAATGTGATAAAAACCCTGAAATGCGTGGATTTTGCTGTGGTTTCCAAAACCACCTGCCTGACTGTTCCAAAAATAACTCAAATAACTCAGCGTTTTCTGACCCGCGAACACCTTCGTCAAACTCAGGTCAAGTTTAAAGTTGCTGATTGATGTATACAACAATTACCAGACATCTCTGTAGAGCAGTGTTTCCTGCGCTTTTTTTCTGGGGACCCACTTTTTACAAATGACAAACCATCGTGATCCAATTTAAGCCCTAACAGTAAATCTTGGGAAGAATTTATTTGTGTATAAATAAACATTTACTGCCATTATTGCATCAGAATCCATTATCTTGATGCATTTTATTGAAATCATACACATTTTAAATGCTTCATAAATGAGAAATAAATTTATTTAGGCTGAGTTAACAGGCCATCTTTTTATTTTTACTTCCTCTCATTAAGAAAAGATTATAGGACATTTTAGCCTGCTTCATAAATGAGACAAAATAAGTGCATTTTGGCAGAATTAACAGGCTTTCATTTTTTACTCTCATCAGTAAAACACTGCACATTTTACATCTTAAATTTGCTGAATTTCTTCCATAGTCTCGCATTTATTTAGTGACCCAAATAAAATCTCCTGTGACCCACCTGTGGGTCCTGATCCAGTCTTTGGGAATGACTGCTGTAGAGCAAAACAAATGCATGTGAATGTTGTCTCATCACGCACAGCTCACAAATCAGATCAAACTGTCAAACTAGGAAGTGTTGATCAAATACTGGAAACAAAGCCTTTACAAAAGATTAGATGAATCTGCCTCAAGAAATAGTGTGTTATATGAAGAGCAATATGGTTTCAGAGCAAATAGGACTACTTCATTTGCACTTATTGTTTTGAGAAAACAACAACTGCATTAAAGCAAACTGTGAGAAATTATCTCAAGACTAGGTACGAAGTACAAATCTAAGAACATTTTTATGAAGCCCCAGACCTTGACTGAGGCGGTGGCAGGTAGAAACATGCTTATCTGTCTGTATCACTCCTGCCCCACATGCTTGTGTTAGTCATAGGTGATAGGCAGCACCCATCCTCATTCACACACAGTGTGTATACACAAACATGTGTGCTTAAACCAACGTTTTACGCACAAAACTGTGATTCATCAATATTTTCTTGCCTGAATTTGTTCGTACTGGCAGAATATGTTGAAACACAGGGCATATATATAAAAACCGCATTATCAAAAAAGGCTTTAAAGGACGTGTTGTGAGTGTCTTTATGGTTGATTTATCTTGTTTTATTTTCCTTGTTTTTAGGGTCTGATCATTATTGTCATGATTATCTGTTTTTAGGTTAAGCACTTTATGTTGCATATCTTCTGTATGTCTATCTATGAAATGGATTATTTCATCTGTTATAATAGAATATTTTCAAAAGAATCCATCTCATATTCAGTGAACATTTGCCACACTGAAGTATTTGGTAATGTTACATGTTCTCTTTGATTACATTTAAATTGAAATAAGCAATTAAGCCACTATGAATATTTTTGGGACTTGCAACTCAGAATTTTTATTCTCTCCTCTCATTGCACCAAGTTAACAGAACAGAATACATTTTAAGTATAAAAACACATTATTTCATTTTCACTGAACTCAATATAATAATAATAGTAATAAATAAAGTAGGGTTTTAAAATATTTGTGTTTTAGGGAATTTAATGAACACAAAAGAGAGAAGATTCTAATGGCACTCAACATTTTTAGTTTAGGAGAACCTCTAAATAAAAGTTAAGTTTTGACTACTCACTACAAATAATTTGAGAATTCGGCTTCACAGTGAATCTAAGCAGTCCCTTTGGTTTAAATTCTGGATCCCCTGAAATTACCTTCAGCTAAATCCATTCATCTTCCTTTATGTTCATCACCATGCAAATCCTCCTCCATGTTTTAACTGTATTATTGACACTGTAGTCATGGGGTGACATTTTATTTGTCATTTGAAAATCCAGTTGCATGTACGTGTGCGTATCCAGCTTTGTGCTGAAAGCGGGCTGACGGTGCAGATGACTGTGACATGGGGGGGGGTTGGTGATGCATCGATGTGCCTTAGACAAACACAGAGCAGAGAAGGAGCAGGGTGAGCGGGGCTGCTCGAGAAATACACTCCACCAAACAAAAGGGAGAGCGAGTGGAGAGAGAGAGAGACAGTTAGTCGGTGCTCAAAGCGAGGAGGATTAAGCCAAAAAGAGGGCAGACTTAATTGAGCAAGTTCATTAAAGAGAAAATACTTGAGTATTTCTAAGCTTAATTAATGACATGATTTGAAAGATGAGCCTTAATGGGGCTGAAAAATCTATTTATAGTCACGCACATAGGGTGTGTGAGTGTAATAATGTGTGTGTAATGTATGTGCGGCAGCTCGTCTCCCTTTGGTTTATGAATCCAAAGAAACCTAATTTATCTGTGTAAATGATCACTCTGGTGTTTGGGAAAAAAAAGGAGTGCTAAATATACAAACGAATGCATAAGTGCGATAAATAAAAGCAGAGTCCCATGCCAGAAGCTATTAGAGCTATTAATTTGACTGGCTCCACTATTGAAGAAGTTCTATCAGGCCCTCATTAGGAGCGTGATTGCCTCTGTACTAATAAACCTCACACTTAAAAATTAATTACACTTATATTGACTCAATCTATCTCCTGCTCTAATTATCATTTCACCACCATCAGCATAATGCCGCCTGCCTGACAAACTAATGACTTGCAAAGATGAGGGGGCTTCACTTGGGGTGGGTGTGTTGTATGTCTTTTTTTTTTTTTTTAAGACACGCATTTTTTCACTCAAAGCTGCCGGCAACAATTTTCGACAAACCCCCAGTCTCCAGCTGCCTCCAGAGTTTTATTCTTGTCACAATGCAAAACCGACCAAGCTGAAAATACTCAAAATGTCTGCTGTAACTGATTACCTGACAATGTTTAAGTAGCGGTAATCATTTTTGAAAGTAAAATACAAGTTAAAAAAAATCTATTTTCAGTTGACCTAATTGATTTCTCTCTTTATAAAAAAGTATTCTTAAAGGAGAAATCTGTGATAAATCATAAAATTACCACCGTGTCTCAAATTGATTATCGCAATGATATGAAATAAAAGCACTGGCATATTTTTTGATGAATTTTTTGTACTCAAAATCGAAAGTTACGAAGCAAGAACTTACTGTTGTTATGACAAAGACTAACGCTACTCCCGTTTACATCTAAACTCAGCTGGTTTGCTGCAGTTGATAATAAGCAAACACCACTTCTGAAGAAGTAATATGAGCTAACAACTGTCTACATACAACCCTTTTCGAGGATATTCCTGTAAAAGGGTTGCTGTGGCTCATATAAAAGGTGCCACTTCTTCTCAACCGCCTTAATTAGGCTCTTGTCCTCCCTTTCAACTGCTTTGACGAGGGCAGTGTTTCTCAAACTTTTTACACAAAAAATATCAGCTCTCCAAGTACCACCTTACTGTTTTACGCCGCTACAGTACTGGTGCATCTTAAATAACCACTAGCGCATGTGCTCAGTTCACTGTTGTCCACTTTATTTTCAACGCTGCTGCTCAGAATATTCTCCTCCTGGTCGGCATTTCTCTTCATAACTGTTCACGTTTGTAGCCATGATTGCAGTGTTTTTTTTACACCATCTGTTTTCAGTTTCACCTCCACTTACTATCTCACCAACACAGTTTAGCTTGTAACTACAGTTAATCTGGTTGATATTAAAACAAAAATAAAAGAGAGACGGAGTTTATTTTAAATTGCATGTCAGTGACCTCACATTTTATGCATTTTCATTTGAAATGTTGTTGTATTTTGATATTATTGTGTGTTTTAAAGTAACTAATTTAGTTTTTCAAAAATATTTCTGACTTTCCTTCGTGTACATCTGAATCATACCTGCTATACCGTACTTCAGCTCGCATACCACCAGTGGTACACATACCACAGTTTGAGAATCTAAGGATTGGAGGAAACAGAAACATCTCGGGTGTCACATCGACTTTAACCGGATAAAATATTTTATAGATGCATAAAGCCTTGCTGAAATAGAGCCAGGGCAAGTGATTTTTCAAGCAATGGACAGATGAATTTCGAACGGTCATTAAACTTGAACTTAAACATTCCAGCAGTGTCACTGGTCAATCCTGTTCCACACTGCAACAAACTCTTTTGTTGTTTGTTTTTTTAAGTTCAGATGAAATTCAGTGATGTTTGAACACTTTAACTTGCTGTTTGCTACAGCTACAGATACAGATACAGATGTCTGCAGGCTGGGTGCTGCTATGGTGTGCATTTATTCTACCTGATTGTGATAATGTTTACATTCTTTAATTCAACTGACAATAGGGAGGGGAAAATGGCAAGATGAAGTTTGCCCTCGAAATCGCTTTGCTAGATCTTTGGTGGACGTACAGAATATGCTTTTTGAGGGTTTTCTTTGACAGGAGAACTGTTTGCTTTAAGCTATTGGTGTTTTTCTACATAGTCTATACACACAGACAGAGTGATAGCAATGGTTTTCAATTCCTGAATAAGATTGAGAAGAGAATTTTAAAAAAGCGGTGTTGCTGTTCAAAAACCACTGCAGAGAACACCTCATCCCATTGAAGAGGAGCAGCATTTCACATCCTATACACTGGAGGACGAACTTACAGATATGAGAGGTATAGCTGCATTGTATTCTGTACCATTTCCTTATCCTGTGGTTCGAGAAATGACTTTTTATGTTTCCACTTCTGACACCAAAACCTGGTGTTTACCACTGATGCTACAGATTGCTATCATGCTCCATTGTTGCTGGAAATACCTCAGGCCTCCACAAAGCTCAACCACTGACTTACACAAAGCATCTCGCCAACACTTCCCCTCCTTCCTTCATCATCACTTCCTCTTTGTATGCTTCATATCACTTCTTTTTTTTCCCATTTCTCCTCTGCGGCTCCTCCCTCTGCTCCCCCTCCACATTACATTACCAGGACCCCCGCCACAACGACAAATAGCCTGCGATAGGACTGCGAGGAGGAGACAGCCCTCCTTCAATTGTGGTCCCTGTGACCTCCAGCTAAACTATCTCCCTGCTCAACTGGGCCTGTTGCTGACTCGTGACTTCCCGAGACATGCTTATAACCACAGATTTGCTATTTGAGTTTCCCATTATGGGCCTAGATTGCTTTCCAGTGGGTGGTGAGAATGGAATCATTCCACTCTGTGCCGTGGCTAACAGCCACATTCACGGTCGTTGGGTGTCCAAGGATCCATCTCGGAATTAAGAGCAGGGGTATCACAGAGAAAGCCAACGGATATTCCACAAATTCAAGTAGGTATGAAAAGATAAAAAAAAGAGCTTCGTAATTCTATGGGAGAACAGGACTGAGCTAATAATTAGTGTCCCGTGAGTATAGCACAGCTCAGTGATATGCTGTGTTAAGACATTGTTAGCCTCCTGATAATGATCACTTTAAAGACCGTGTAAAGCAACAATAAATGTGTGTTTTGAGTTTGTCACACAACAGAAACGTGTTATTACCACCGAGCAAAATTTGAATGATTTAAAAAAAAAA
>JAJHUR010077744.1:0-14032 GCA_027495735.1 Lutjanus campechanus | reverse complement strand
GTGATATATTTAAAGGGTTTAGAGCTAATTGAAATCAGCTTCAGCCTGTCGATTTCGGCTGCTGTGTTCACTCTGCTTTGGTTGTTCAATAACCCCGCCCCCAGCCCCTGACGTAAGCCTGTAGCCCCCGACGTAACGTGGTTCTTTCTGCTAGACCAGCAAAGAGTTGGTGCTTGCCTAGCACCAGTTTTGAGAGCCAGGAGCCGGTGCTTTGGCTGTGGAAAACCAAAGAACTGGTGCTAAGTCTGGCTCTAGCTCCGAACCAGCCCTGGAACCAGCTTGGTGGAAAAGGGGAGGGTTCTGGTTGGAACCATTACACCACAGAAGAGTGCTCTGTAGAGGATCTCACAGGAGTTTCTGGGTGAAACCTTTCACAGATAATTCCAGGTCAAATCAAATCAAATTTTATTTATATAGCGCCAATTCACAACAAAGTTGTCTCAAGACACTTTACATATAGAGTAGGTCTAGACCACACTCTATAATCATATTACATCCGACAATTGAAACAATCCCCACATGAGCAAGCACTTTTTTTTACAGGTAAAACCCTTTATGTCGCATTCTAGGTAGAACTCTCTGCAAGGGTTCCAAGTAGAGCCTTCATAAAAGGCTCCAAAAAGGAACCAAAAAGGGTTCTCCAAAGTCAAAGAACTCTTTACATATATATACCCTCTAAGAGTATATACTAGAGCCCAACCAGTACATCAAAATGGCCAACGTTATCAGGTGATATTAGCTTATTACAGATAAACTGGTTGCAGCATATTTACTTATCAGCTCTACTGTAGCAGAGGCTTATATCATTGAGAGGCAGAATGAGCCTAAATTTTTGTCCATCGTGTAAATGTTAATATTTTGAGGTCAACAAAAGGTGCAGGTAAAGAGCTGTGGGTTGTACTGTAGTTCTTGCACACAGTGGCAGGAAAACTGCACTTTGTTTCTTAAGCACACTGGACAACGTTCTTATCGTTAAAGGCCCCTCCATATCACACAAAGCTGCCCTCCAGAATAAAACAGCTATTTGTCATTGTTTTCAGAACGCTCTTAAAAGAAGCACAAGGCTACCACTTTCCAATAAAATTCAGTCAGCACATGTAGGTGGACAAGAATCACAGACAAAAAAGAAAGTACCTCAGTGTATTTACAAGAGGATTGCATCCTCTCTAGCTTCTTTTCTACAAATGGCGTTAAAAAAAGGCACAGAGAAAGCCAATGATTTATTTAAAGGGCCCAGGGGTATTTTGCCCTGTTGCTTAAGGGTCTTATGCACCACTGCTTTGAAGTACTGAGCAGTCCAAGGAAATGTATAAATGGACAGAGGCTAGAGATTGAAAGGCTAGGCTTTCAAACTTAGGGTTCATCAAAGATCACAAAAAGCTATTTGGGCTCTAAAAGGAAGTGGGTGTTTAAGTTGCAGACATCCATCCTCTCTGTCAAGTTGAAGGTACATTTTATCTAGCCTAATATTACACTGTGTAGACTTTGTGAGTAACTGCAAGATTCATTCTCGACAGACAGTAAGTAACATTTCACTTTGACAGAATATTTTCACTTTGGCTATTATCTCTTCATCACTGGCATTCACGTTTTTCCTTAACCTCAAAATGCATCCTTACGCAAATAGCTATACTTTTTGCACTCATAAATGCATGTTTTTATCTGTCTAAGATGTAACATGACTGAAATGCATTTACTTGACCTACTTATGATGTTACTGGTAATGTGTACTGTAGCCTTCATAAGAAAAAGGAGTCTTAGCAACAGTGAAATTCCACACCACTGAGAGTGCTTTAACATAAACACACATGCAGTTTAATGAACAAAAGTGTGAAAAAAAACCCCACCAAATATCACATTGTCATCCACTCCCACTGATTCTGTATAATAGTGTGGATTCCTAATAAAGATGCAGAATGCACACCTGGTTAAACTGACAAATTCATTAAAATAACAATGGAATTGTGCTATATTATAATTACCCCACTATAATTACTCCACCATGACAACATTGTTCTCGTACAACTCCAAAGGGTAATTATACACCAGAAAAGAGGATTCAAATTTGCTGCAGAAATATTGACAATGTCAACTATAAATTCGATGGAACGCAGAGAAAAATGTGCATATTTCTAAACTGGCAACTGACAGAAATTCACCAAATGACAGCTACATGAGGCAATCAAATGATTTTAAACATCAAGTAAATAATGTTCTTAAAATTCACAGGACATACACATGCTTATTAAGTGTGATCACCACTGAATACACATCAATCTACCTTGGAGAAAAACATACTCCAGTAGGGGAAATAGGAAATCTCTATGTCAAGCCTGTAATTATTCCATTTGTGAAGAGATAAATGGACAGTACTGTCAAATATGGCCTTAAAGAAAATTCAACTTTAAAGGTTAGATTTGTATGGAGGCTGTGCATACAGCACACATGGAGCTTGGTCTCCACCTACTGGCAAATAAAAATGCAATGCCCTTAAAAAAAAAGAGAGAGAAAGAAAAGAGTCTGGTTCTGCATCATCAACATCAACAACAGGGAAGTGAAACAGACTATGCAGCCAAAATTAGATTTATCACGTTTTCATATTTAGCCTATTACTGTAGCCTTCAACAAAGTATGACTTTGCCTCAGCACACAGTCCACTTATGCTGTCATCTTCACAAACATCTATTCACTGCAGAGACGTATGTATAGTCACACAGAAATGCATCATGAATCCCATTTGACTTTCAAAATAATCAACGGTCAAGCACTGCCTCAACATATTATTAACACAAATCATCAAAGTATTCAGCTTTATATTACATAGGTAACTGCTCACAATCTGCAGCCAATCTGCAACAATCTCACAGTGTATTGCTGCAACACCAACTGTCAGAATAAGTCTGGCATAACAGAAAACAACTTCAGATCCGATCATAAAAACATGTGTAATGACCTGAGGAACATGTCATATTAAGTGATGGCTCCTCTAAGCTTGGAATGCATTTGCAATATTTAAAATGCACTATAACTTTACTCCAAAAATATGCTGCGAGGAACTGAGCGCAGTATCAATCAAAACCGCAAGGCTGTGATTTTTGTATTTTAGGCGGTTTTACAAGCACTCCACCTTCCTTATCAACAGCCAAAGGTTACAACACCACAACAAATTTGCAAGCAGATCATTCTGCACCACACACTCCCAGAGCTATGATCACATGTATACATGCCTGGGGCGAGTAGCAAAATCTTTCAAGCTTCCCTCTTATCCCTCTCCCTGCTCCTGGAATGCATACTCTGGCTATGTCTAAGATTTTTCAGCTGGATAAGAAAATTTATATGAGAAGCGCCCCTTTTGTCTTTGAATGGCATGAACAAACTATACAGGCAATGTATAATCAAAGCATTTATGTTGATTTAAAACTATAAAAGAGCATAGCATGAATACGCACAGCAACTTAAGCAGCCACTCAAAACAATTATAACCCTCTAGATTGTGACTTATGATTTATTCTAATATATATATATATATATATATATATATATATATATATATATATATATATATATATATATATATATATATATATACACACACACAACAGTACTAAACTAACTTCTAAACCAACTATATGAGTTTTGATGTGTGACAAATGTAATAAGTGTAACTGCTGCACCATAAGCATGGTTTCCAGGCAGCTTGGCCATTAAATGAATTAAATTACTGACAGGACACAGCTCTGCATTCAAGACTAAGCCTAAAGAAATATTCACTTTTTAAAGTCTCTATAAACCAAACTTACCACTCAAGTAAATATCTAATACAAACTATAGAAATCAATCGTGTGTATGAAATGATATTTGTGTGTCCAGAGGACAGCATACGGTCCCTTGACTGCTGAATTCACGTTCAGTGTTCATGGTCTGTGAAAGCCAATTTTCTGATGTCACCATACCAGTGGAAGTGGTTTCTTTGATTGGGCTGTCTGGGCAAGGAGACAGCTTGTCTTCCTTGCATTTGGCATTTCTGAACAGACGGTACATAACAGTGTTGCTGACAGGCACTTTAAGCCAGCATCTGTTAGAAAACGTGTGATCTAGTGTCTTTGGCATGACTGAATTTGCTATCGTCAAAGACAACAAACTCATGTTATCCCTTAATATGACAATAATGAAGAAATTTCAGTGGTACTAATAGCCTTGAGTTAGGTGTTTATCAGCCAAATTGCCTGGATACTGTCCCCATGAATAGCAACTACACACAAATACTAGAATTATTGAACGATCCATGGGGACTGGACCTGCCCTCTCGTAGCAAGAGAATCAGGCAGGATAAGTCCAAACCGACTAATGATACAACATAGTATGCCACATGCCAAAAACAAACTGTCACTGCCAGTGAAATGTTCTAATTTTGCTGAATGCAAGCTAAATGTGACAATTACGACAAGTGAGACAAGTGAAGACTAGCTTGGTGAATGTACGGGAACAGTTGTTGCTGGTGGTTGTTTTGGAAAGTAATACTGTGGACAGGGTTTTTGTTGTTGTTGTTGTTGTTGTGTTTTGCCAAGTAGAACAGAGCAGGGAACACAAACCCTGAGAAGATGCAAAGGTTGTAAACAAGCCCTTAGTTTGCCATATAGTTGAGAAAATATAAATAAAAGAATGATCAATTCACAAAATCCTGCCACAAGCTGGATTAAAAGTACATTCTAATTTTATTTATTAAATCCCTTAAAGGAGAAATGTGTAATATATTCACTGTGATAAATCATAAAATGACCATGATATCAGAAATGAGAAAGAACCACTTCAACCGCAGATCATACATATATCAATGCCTGTTGGTGCCGCATCTAAAGATGCAGTGGCTGATACCTTGGCTGTAGATGGCGATGTCAACAACTTTACATCTGCATGTCCCAGCTGCTGCTGCTATTAATAACCGTGTTCCACAGCATACATTTTGACTCACAGCAGGAACAGCACAGGTGAGACCAATTTCACTAACAATGGCTCAACTGTATCAGTAAAACCATGACAGGGAGCCAGAATGGACGATACCGGGACCTGGAAGTAGCTCACCTTAATGGAATGCATCTGTTCTTTTCTTACTATGACAAGCCAAAATGTCTGCTGTGAAAATGTCTATTTCCTATCCTATTTCGGGTTTGCATGTGTAAAACTGGTCTGAGCATGACCCCACAGCTTCACTCTTGTTGAGAGAGCGCAGCCTGCATACAATCAAAATGTTTGTCATGCCTCAAAGGCTCTGCACACTCACACAGGTGTTTTCAATTATTTTGGCTAATTAGGCTTCTGCTCAGGTTGAAGTTAGGCTGAGCTATAATGGACTTGGTGTACATAAGACCACCACATTTCATGGACCAAATGATAAAAGGTGTGATACAAAGTGAACAGGAGGGTCAGACAAATGTCAATCAAGCATAGACTGCACTTGTCCGCACAGTCATTAGATGATGTCTAATCAGGCAAAATAGGTGATAACACTTGTGACGGTGGACCAAGGGTCCACCAAGCCTTGAATTCCATCATTTTTGGGGAAAGGCAACTAGGCCTGTCATGATGTCAGTTTTTTGAGGGAGCAAAGGCCAAATGCCAGGACAGCAAAGCCATCAAAGAAAACTACGATTTCAAGTCCACAGAAATAATTTATTTAACTAATTATTTTGCAATACTAAGTCATTATTTTGAGAAAGTTTTCCATTATACAACTTATGACATATGTCTTATGACATGTGACTTATCACATGCCACAGAATTGTAGAGTAACATCAGACTTCATGATCAGACAAAGTTTCCATCCTGAGCACTCCGTCTCAGCCGCGAGTCTGCAGCCCAGTTTGCCAGCAATTCATACCAGGGTTGAAATCTAACCCACCACGGGTTATGTGCGCAGTGTTTTACCTGATGTTGCCCAATCAGAATCTCAACAAATGACACTGGTGTCTAAAAACAGGATTGACAGGAAAGAGGCAGAAGAGGGAATGTCGAAATCAGCTGGGGCAGAGTGGGCAGAGCACCAAGGCCACCGTGGTTCCAGGGCAGATCCTTTTCAGCAGGGCACAAGGCTGAACTGAGTGGCCCCTGTGAAATTCTTGCCCTGATTATCACCACTACTTTGAACACGATATTGGAAATATTTCAGCAGATTCTAGTTGGTTTACCAAAAATAACAACAAGAAGAATGTAAACCTAAGGAAGGCAAACCCACAGCTACAGCTAACCTGACCCACAGCTACTGCTAGTCATAATGTATCAGCTATAAAAGTGACTCCACTTAAAATCAGTGCTCAACACTGACCACACCAAAGTGTTACATAACCCACAATGAAATCACAAGAACAAAAGAATTTTTTGTGATAGCCACAGTCCTGACTAACTGGCCTTCTAAAACATTGTCATCAGCTTTTTCCTATCCTGTCCTGCCTGTCTTCACATGAAAGAGGGAGAGTTTGTGGCCAGTCACATGCAACATCAATATATGCAAAGCTGCATACTTAATGAAACTACTAGGGATATTAAGCTATTGCTTCTACATAGTAGGCACCAGCAAAGAAAATATATTATGAATATAAACACAAATTAACATTATACAAATGTATAAATGTATTGTAATTGCAAAGTTATATTTGCATTATTGAACATATACATGACTGATAATGAAAGATAGCAAAAATGTAACAAGGCAGAGACTACAAGAAAAGCATATGTAAACTGAAAATAGTGTAAAGATGTGAATACATATGAACACTGCCCCTCATTAAGACACAGTGAGCAAGATATCAATGATACTAAAATGTGTCTCCACATGAAGGTCATAAAAGCAATTCACTTTGTGTTCTCCAATAACAGAGTGATGAAAATATTATATGCGCTCCATCTAATGCATAAGTCACATGCAACTGAAAACATTTCAGTGCCCTTAATATGCAACAGTAAATTTAATCTATTATTGACAGCCATAGTTGACTAATGTAGGCTGCCTGCTATCTGACAGATTCTATTCATTTTAATGGTCACAGTTGGCTTTTTGCCAGGAACCACTGTAAATGTTTTAATATCCCTGATATTGCATCATCATGGAAAAAAAAACAAACTGTTCTGTCCATCCATTTACATAACCCTGTGATAAGGTCTTTTCACCATCTATTATTTCAACAGTACTGCCCATTATAGTTCATTTTATTAGCCTCATTCTTTTTAATGCTGTGATCTTGTTTACATCAGGTTTTGTGAATAAAACCATTTTTAAAGACCAGAGGATGCTCTAGCATCAGTGAGCCATTGCTACGGGGTTTTTTTTAAAAATATATCTTAAAGTGATAGCCGAACTAACTGCTCCACAGCAGGAAAGACATGCAGCCAAAGTTACTATAGAGATACCCTGTGTGAAAATGAGTCACCGCTGTGGGAAATGATGAGCCAGTGTGAATGCCAAAGTTAGACTACTAACCCATTAAGATAGCTGTGTGGGTGAGTCAGGTTTTACTGGCTTGAAATGTACAACCATCAACTGAAAGAGGAGAAAGGGTTGATATCATAGGAGAATGATAAAGCAGGCTTATAATTAGGACTCTGTATCACTTCAAAAATTAAGATACCAATATCAATGCCAGTGCTGTTAAAATGATACCAATACCAATAGAATACTTCATTTGATACCTTTTTTTTCAACCTGCTAACTGAGTCAAATAAACCTTCGATCTCACCACACCGCAGACTGTACGGGTTGTTGCTGCTGCTGTAGTGAGCCAATCAGATCACATTAAATTGGCGATTAATCATGAAACAATTAATTCCCTTTAAGAACTTAAGTGATTAAATTGTAATGTATGTTTGGTGTACTATTTCTCCAGAGCTCATGGGTTTCCTCACAATTCGGTTTCATCTGCCATTTGACATTGTTTTGACCCATTTATTGAATAAGGACAGGCATACAAGAGCAGCCGTTTTCTTGTAGGAGCCTTATTGTTTTATTATTCTATTTTTCTAAATTGTTTGTGTTTCATGAATTAGTGTTTCCAATAACCAAGGTGCTGCTTGAATTGTTTAAATAAAAGGTGAGCATTTTGCATCTTATTAATTATTAATGATTAATCGACTGTTAACAGTTAAAGAAAATGCATAAAATTTGTAACCCTACATTAAATCAAAGAATGCTTATGGTGACTGACTGCAAGCAAAACCCTACAAATAGCCATTTTTTCTAGATCTGGGTACAAAGAGGATTAAATACAGGTGTTGTTTGTTGAAGTTTTGATACTACTTGGTACTAGGTTATTTTGGTCGATACCCTAAAGGTTTTGAGTACCAAACCCTGTCCTACCTATAATGATTGATCACAAAACAACTAAACTCCATAAAAATATTCAAACAAAAAGGCTCACTAAAATTAGGTTCTGTGGGTTCTGTAGTGTTCCTCTCTAGGTAAAATTTGTCAAAAGAATATCCATTTTTCTGTACTCCCACAAAGAGAGGTATTGAGACAATGCACTTACTGTAATATCCATACAGCACAGTGTCTTCAATTTGTCCCCTCGTCTCATTGTTTGCTGCCCATTCCTGGAGGGACAAGTCCATGGTGAAAAGTAGAATTAAATTCAACAGTAAAAGAAATGAAACAAGTGTGAAAACAAGTGTCAATTCAATTAAAGATCATTAAAAAAAATACAATAATGCATGCAGTGTGATAATTAACACCAACACAGAGGGAAAGTATGGTGCATTTTCTGAATACTGCATTAATTCCCACACATTTGTTAAATGTATTGTAACTGTTCAAGACATTAGAATTAAACTAAACTCGCAATGCACTGACTGACTGAATGAATGAATCCAAGGTCTTGGGAAGGGTTAGGTCATGCCAAACTACTGGCCGTGTGGGTTAGAGTAGTGCTCTGGCAGCTTTGTTTATCTAGTCTCACAAACTGAATTCAGACATGAACAGAGAATGACACAAAACTGACAGGCATGAGGTGAAATAACTCAAAGCTGTCAGAGCTCTGTCTGAATCTATTCTTATTCATGCGTAGCTCATGTGTGGGAAATTGTCCATCATAAACTTGAATTTCCTGCATTTTACTTTAAGAATGAGTTTGCCAAGTGGAAATAAATAGTGAAAAAAGATCTGAAAACAGGCATTGTTTTTTTAGAGTAAAACTGTAAAGGAAAATGTTTGTGTCAGTTCTGTAAGTTTCATCAGTTTCAAGATTCTCTGAGTCATGCTCAGATGATCTTTTGTGCTTTCCCTTTTTTGTTTACACTGTCAAATTTTAGCAGAAGAGCAACCACTTGCTCTCACGCCTCTTTGCTTATTTGTAATTTTCTCTATTACAAAGAGTCATCACAAAGAGATCGCAAAAAGAATTTTTGATTAGGTATGTTCCTGGTGACTTAACATGTGCAGTCTACGTTAGGTGGCCAGGACTAAATGGTACAAAAAAAACAAAACAAACAAATACCCTTTAGCAATCACAGCAGCTCACAACCCACACGTAGCAAATGAACATATCATTACACACTTTGCTAAATCTTCAAATAGATAGAAACAAAGTAAATGACTTGGCAAAAAATTTATGAGCCAAGAAATGCATTCAGCATTTAGATTGGACAAAAACCTTGTCCACTTTGTCTAATTCTAAGAAAATTACAAAGCACAGTTAAAAGCTGCCTCAGGAAAAGTCATTAACATTTCTCAAATTGATTTTACTGGTGCTGTTAGAAGAACAGATACTAACCTTATAGGTACCATTGGGATACTTCATGAATGAAACAAGGAATATGTCCACTGGTAGAAGTGCAGACGTTATCAAAGCGATGGCCAGTGCACATATTGCTGTGATAGTTGAAACAACTTCACTCTCCTGACGGCTCTGAAATTTCCGAATGTAGACCCAACAGAAAGCCAGGATTCCCTAAACAAGGAGGGGAAATATTTAGGCTGATGATCAACTTACAACACATGAAGAATAATGTCATCATGAGGAAGAGGAAAAATGAATAATGATTAGCAAAAAAACCTTTTGGCACAGAGAGATCTATCAACTATACAGCCAAATATATTACTATTAATTCTGAGAGACTACATACAGTACAGGGGATTAAAATTTAATTTTTGACTTCAGAAATATTGGTTTAATAAAACTCAAAAGACTGAAATAAGAAAAGAATTAATACATCAATGAGATTAATGAGACACACAGAGGTTGAAACAACTGCAAAATATAAAATAATCAAATATAATATCCTGCAACAAATTCTACCTCTGTGTAGTTCACGCTGATCAGTGTTATACTGCTATATTTTGTTTAACTTCATCACACTGTGTTAATAATATTATGTGTTCCTATGATCAACACCGCTTGGAAGCTCTAGAGTGTGTGGAGCTGAATGCTGAAAAGAAATACTCAAACCAAAGTGTTAACACAACAAGCAGGGAATTATATACTGAGAATAGCTCGACTGCAGGTGCTGAGGAACAGCTGATCTGATTATATCATACTCGCTCCTCTTATCCTCTTTCAGCATAGACTCAGTAACACTGTTAAAGGGACAGTTCCCAAAATCAAAATACATATTTTTCCTCTGGTTTGTAGCACTATTTATTGATATAGTTTGTTATGGTGTGAGTTTGCAGTTTCATGTTTTTTTGATGTTGTTTTTTTGCCTTTTACTTCCAATATATCTGAGAGAATGCAGACATCTCTACAGCCGATATCTCCAAAACTCCACCAAACTTACACCAAAACAAACCAATTCGATGAATAGAGAGCTGGCAGCAGTAAATGGCCAGAATTTTTTGAGCCACTGAAGGTACGAGGCCTTTGCGTTTTCATTTGGTCACACAAGCAATGGGGTCTTGCTCATTTTTCACTTTCTGTGTGATAAAATGACCAGGAGTGGCTAAGACAACACTTCAGGTAAGACAACATTTCAGGGATATTGGTGTTGATAATATATATTGTGCAAAACAAGAGATGGAGTTCCCTGAGCAGTTTCACACAAAACTAAACTAGGAAAACCCACCACAATTTGCGAAGCTCTTGTCTTGTAAAATTATCTTTTAAATTGACAAACATCATATGTGTAATTCGTGACACAATTTGTGACAATAGGAACAAAAAATTATTTGTCCCCCACCACTGCCTACTGTTCAGATTTTTTCCTAAGTAAGGTCACATGGGGCCCCGCAAGAAGAGGACGAACTTTGCCTCTCTCGAGTACTACAGGCCACAGAGAAATTATGCATTTTATTTTGAGGTGAACTGTCCCTTTTATAATTGACAGGACATAACACAAAGTTGACTTTTTATAAAGAGCAGAATTAATAGACAATTATGTACTACTGTTTAAATTCCTTGAATTAGTTTATGAGTTCAGCTAATATATTCTCTTGATGCTTAACATGACATAGACTACAAAGAGAGGCAGGAAACTCATTAGACAAACAAGCAGAAGAGAGGCTTCAAAATGACAAGGTCATATTCCAGGCACACAAGCTGTAAGAAGTGAGGACACTGCTAAAACTAGTCCCTTCAGATCAAGAGCTGCCATTCACAGACAGGATCAATTAAAGGCCCGCAGCCTTAAGCCTCAGGCTGCTTGTTTTGCCAGGTAATGACGCAGGCTTTGCATCCAAATAAGATCCATTGAAAGGTTTGCACAAATAAAAGGGCTGCTGGTGGTTGGTAGGGAAGCAGAGCAATTTATTGGCATCCAGGCATTCTCCTGGACGGCTTCTGATTTAGCCATGTGACTCTGAATGACAGCTGAGATAATGAGCGCTAAATTGGACAGCAGATTACCTAGCTGACCAACTTCAAGGCATTCATTTAAGTACTTCTAAAGCCATAGCCTTTAAATGCGTAAAAATATATGACTAACAAGAAAGGGAAGGTTACATTATAAGTGTGTTTGCATCTGTTGCTCTTTTTCAACAGTGCTGAATTATTCATACGGGGGAGCAGAGCTAACAGGGTAAACAGTGCAGTTTGTTGCTGTTGCCAAGAAAAATCTAGCCGGAGATGTTCATTATCTATATGATAGAGTAAAAAAATAAAACCGCCCCCTATACCCACCACTATCCCGAGCAGTATTAAATGTAAAGGTACACCACAGTGAGCGCTTTTTACACAACAACAGCCTGTAAGTTTTAAGTATGTCATGGCTAATGTTAGCTAAAGCCAATCCAAAGCCATTATTGACGTTAATACACCGTAGCCATGTCGCGCCGGGTAACACAGTAACCTAGCGACCTGTTCACCTGCTAAAACATAGAAAACAAAATGTACAACGCTCTACTACTCGATGAAACGAACAGACAACTTCATACTCGCTTACCAAAAGTATAAGGGTGAAAATAGACCACCCGAGCACAGACTCGGAGAGCAACTGCTGAGCCGCCATCTTCACTTCCTGCAATAACAAACCCACGTGCTCCCGTTGACGTCACCACGGCGGAGGGCGAGCGGCGGCCGTGACGTCTCTGCAGAAAGTCCATCTGTCTGTTGATAATGTCCAAATGTGTGTTGATTATTACGCGAGTTTAAGTGAACTGTAAGATGTAATAGCTGTTGAGACAGGACAGCAGTCTAAAGAAGGAAAGGAAAATTACTCCCGATGTACACCTCCCACTTTTCTAATATTCGCTGGGAAACAGCTTCTCCCATAAAAATCCATTATTTCACTTTAGTCCGTAAAGTTCTGTTGTAATGCGTCCCCAATTACCCCCAAATTAGGCCTAATAAGAGTCTAACAGGGTGACATTATAAACTTTAGTTTACAGTGCTGTGATTACCCTCTAAAAAAGTAAAATAAAGGCCTAACAGTGGGAATAAATACACTTTTGTTTTCGTTTATTTCCATTGTAATATGCCCTTAATTACCATCTGATTGGTCTAACTTGACTTATTATTATTGTGCTGTAAAATAAAGTGTGACCGAAATTAGTGCATCTATCCCACCTACAAATGTGAATTTTGTAAGAATGAAAAAAGAAACAACTAATCTATTTTGTGAATGTCAGAACACATCAGCATTATGGGGCAAAAATTAGGATTATTTTGAGACACAAATCAATCGTTCAATTTAGCTGCCTGCCAAGGATGGAATATTATGAAAGGAAAAAACATAAAGTACCTGTTCATATTACTGAGGAAATTTCACATCCACAAAGAATGTTTTAAAGAATTTTGATTTGATTGCCTACCCTTTCTGTTACAACTTTTCTGTTTTCTCAGTAGTGGAAATTGACCAGATGTTTTTGGTTACTCTCCACCACTGCAGGTGAAACACAACAATGTCCACAGGGTTAGGACACAATTAGGTTCAAAGTTCTTTTTTTTTTTTTTTTTTTCCCCAAGGACACACCAAGGTGGCATCTGTGCTAAGCAGTGGGGCATTTAGGCCAACCACAAGGAAACCTGGGCCAACCACACGGGGGCTTTGGCTTACCTGAGGGACACTTCTGGGGTAATTGGACTATTCATTTGGCCTGTGGCCTAAATAAGGACGCGGGGCACTAAGCTGTCCATTTCGTCCTCTGTTTAAATACATTTATGAAAAATTATAATAGGATGTTTCAACTGTTTCCTTGTTTTCTGTTATATGTGTCAGCCTCTGAATTTTCTCCTTTTTTCTATGCTTTTTTAAAATTTACAGTAGCATCGCTGTCACACGTAACCTACCTTGGAAATATATAAACTTAGTTCAATTCCAAACTCTTGCATGCACCACACCCATAATCAGTATTCGTCCTGTGTATCTGTGAAACTGATCTGGTTCATTAAGCTTTAAATTTGCTGAAAAAGTAGAAGTAGGTCACTGGAAATAGGGTGCAGCACACCTGTAGCTGCATTCCCATGTGTGCAGCAGATCATTGGGGTAATATTTGCTATCAATTATCCACCACAGTGGCCCACACCAGCAAACAGCCGCTCTCGTTGGTGCTGAAACTAGTCCCTCAGCTGAAGTGATTGTTAATGTTAATGAGCCAAATGCAAAATTACATCTT
>JAJHUR010077740.1:0-17612 GCA_027495735.1 Lutjanus campechanus | reverse complement strand
TATTCCATATATACGTATACACATGCATACTTACTTTAAGTAAGTCAGGAAGTGGATACAGGCCTGTACACACACTGTGTTTTGTCATGAGGGAGGGCAGTATTCCCAGCCTCATACTGAATGAACATCCTGTATTTCAACAAAACTACATTAAAGGGATAGTGTCAGAGTATAGTGTATTAGCTATAGCAGATGCCTTTCGGCACAGCCCCAGTTTGGTCAAGAAGAGAGGGGCACCAGCATGGAAGCTCAGGAATGAACTGCTGTGGACAGGGTCATCAAAAAGGGGGATTTAGCCTCAAAAAAAAGATCCATCTATAAAATAATCAATATCAGTTTAAGTGTACGCCACATGTAGAACATTTTCACCACGAGGCACGGGTAGGCCAGCAACCCCCCTGTTCTGCAAGGTAAAATGACTGATTTCGCTTATGGAGTTTGGTTGGTTTGGAGTGAGAGATATTTGACTTTTATAACAGCGATTTCCAATCAGAAAAGGCTGACTGGCAGTGAAAGTATTTTATATGTAGCATACACTGAAACCGATATTGATTATTTTCTAGGTGGACCTTTTTTAAGTGGCTCAAGTACCTTTTGTTGCTGACCTCGTCCACAACAGTTCATTTTTTTTGCTTCCATGCTGGTGCTCCTCTCTGCTTCTCCTAACTGGACACATGCCGACTCCCATCTGCTACACTGTTTATGTAATACACTGACTATCAATGAGTACTTCATTCAACCCCACATCAAATAATCCAGACTATCCCTTTAAGGTCTGCACTGTGCAGCGAAGATTAAATTCAAATTCCTGTCCTTTGTTGCTGCCTGAAGCACTATGCAACAAACTTGTTTTTTAAGCACTTTAAAAATACATTTCATTCTAATAGAGGTAAATAAGAAAATTAAATCCAGAGGCAGAGAAGGGCTGGGCTAAAAAAAAAACCTGTTTACTGACTTTCATCTCTCGACTAGATTTAAAGATGGAGTGTTAGTAATGTATGATGTGATGATAAAAATGATGACAGTAGCTGTTAATTTTGTCACTCTGGAGCGACTGATTATTCTTCACCACAGCACAATTCCCAGAATATGAACTGTGGTGAAGAATAAACCTAAAACAGAATATCAATCAAGACTGAACTAAAAAAAACGACAACAACAACAACAAAAAACATTTCTCAAGCTTTCCAAACCTGTGTTGGATACAAACTACATAAATATACAACGAGGCAAACAGAAAGGAGCAGTTGTAGCCTGCAGGCTGTAGAGAAATGAGCCTGTCACTGAGAGATTTCTGGCTCAACCTGCTGAAACATGGCTGAGAAGATTGGAAATAAAACAGTACAAAAACTGTTTTGTGTGCTTGTGTATGTGTGTGGGTGTTTGCTCAATGAAGGTATGTCCTCTACCTCTAGTCTCCTGCCTGGGAAAGTAGTATAGAAACTGTCCAGCTGGGTACTCAGCTGCTCTGCGATACCACACCGGGAAATGGTCCAATGTGAACATATTCTCCTTGTCTGTGGAGGTCAGGAAAGACCTGGGGAGAGACAAAAATAAGCTTTAAGGAGAAAAAAAAACTAGTATCTACAGCATAAAAATGACGACAAGCACAAAGAAGAAAGGATGAAAATGAGGACAGGATAAAGTGGACAACTGAAAGATTTGGGGATAATCGAGGAAAGAAAAAAGGAGTGTGAGTAAAGCATAATATGATGAAAAAATGAAGAAAGGATGTGATCAAAAAAGCAGTGAGGTGAAGTGGAAAATAAAAGGGGTGGAGGATAAGAAGAGATAAGAAGTGAGAAAGTTGAATTCAAGTCGTAACAACTAGATAATTGATCTCCAGTGATGCATTAAAATCCTAGACATCTGAAAGTTTCAAATGGCCTTTTACTATCAAATTGTTGTGTTGCATTTTCTCTGTTACTATATACATGTTATTGTTGTTTTTCCTTTAGCTCTTATAATTGACTCAATGTCACTGAAACATTAACTATAACCATTTTTATCAGTTGCATGTCTGGAGTAATAAGAATGTAACTGGGTTTCTTTACAGAAAACGACTTCTTTTGTTGGCCACCAGAGGGCAGACTCTCGCCATCCTGTAATTTCAGCTTCAATTCAAATCTTTAATTGCTATTACTCTCACATTAACTATACTTTGTTAAACCTCGGTTCTGAACCTTTTGGTTGTGGAATAATTTGCTGTGATGATACTTAATATTCAAAATGACGGTGTTCTTCTTTACTCACTTGCCAGTTCTTTTCTCAATACCAGTGTATCTCTGGAATCTCATGAGGCCTGAACGGGTCCCCAAGAACGCTGTTTCCACCCCCTCGTCCATACTGAAAGAGAGACAGAAAGAAGAGAGAAAATGAGACAGAAAAAGAAGAATGTGGGGCAGATAGATATGGACGATGTACTGTACATGTACTTATTTGTGAAGAAAAATAAAATGCAATAAAACAAGTATGTAAAAAAAAAACAAACTCCATGTCCTAATTAAACATAGGTGCGCATGTGTGTTAATATTCACCCAGATGTGTTGAGCATGAGAGCAGTCCAGTAGGCTTCCATAGGAGCCGTGACCACTGCATCAAATAGAGTTTGTTGCAACAGCTGCATATCACCTGTAGAGAGAAACCAAAGGAAAACATAAACCCAATGCTAACAGTAATTAATGACTGAGGCATAGAAGAAAAGGAAGAGGAAGACAAAAAACATATTGAGCATTTAATCACAAGAATGTAAGAATGTATCCTATTTGTTGTTTGTAGCTGTAGACAAATAATCTAATTTTAACAGCTGTCACAAACCCAACCTACAGTGGTGTGATGTGTGAGTGTTATTTTCTCTTGTCTTTTCTGGTGTTTATGTGAACAAACAGTATCCATTTGTTATAGCATTACAGAGGTAACGTGGGGTTTCTTTTATCACAATCAATATATGATGTGCTGAAATTAAAGTGTCCACTTACACTCCAGGTCTGGTTCTTTGCCAGTGAGGTATAGCACCACTGCCTGCAGCTGGCTGAGCTTACGATGGGCTGGGTCAATGTCTGTCTCGCAGTAGGTCCTACAAGCACACATGAAAAGAAAAGTGTACTGTAGCCAAATATTTATGAAGCACTCCAAACAAATCCACTTGTGGAAATCACCGAGAGTCTATGTTCTACTTGTTATACAACACTCACCATTCGCTGGCTAGGGTCAGGTCTGGAGCCAGTAAGTCATGGAGACCTGAAGCAAACAGAGCAACATAAGATATAAAAGGGAAGACAAGCACAAATACAGACACACAAAGAGAGAAGGGACACACTTACCCTCCTCAACAGAGACGTTTCCAGAGAAGATATACTGTCCATATCCTCTAGTCAACACTATACCCAGACTGTCAAACATAGAGAAGAGAATTACTTTACCACATATTATATTATATGTCAAAGGCAGAACAAATCAATTCAATTCATCCAAAAGAGGATTTATTGGTGAGGGAAACAGATATTTACATTGCCAAAGCAGGTGTAAAATAAAAATACAAAAAAATGTACATAAACAGAAGAATTGTGATTTTGCTAGCAATATACCAGATATACAGATACACTTAAACTTAAACTTAAAATAGAAAAAAGAAAACAGTAGATTTGGGTTTAAAAATATAATATGAATTCATACTCATAATATTTTTTTCATTTCCAACAATAAGCATTTGTTGTTGTTACCTGAATGGTGTCTCATTGATGATGGTGTAGAAGTAATCATTCTTCAGGAACATCACTCTCGTCTGGGAGCGACAGAAAGAAAGAAAGACAGCTTATACTTAAAAGATATCAAACCCAAATGGACCCGTAAAACTTTTCACTTAAAAGGAAACAAGAGAATAAAACCTGGATGATACCAGAAGACAACAAAACCCCAGAGGAAGAAAGAGAAGGAATATCTAATCTCTGATCTAATATTAAAGACACAAAAACACAAGTACTCACTCCTTTATCCACTGAAGTTCTCACATCTAAAGACAACATTCCAGTTTCTCCTTTAACCATGGCGGTCCTCAGCTGAAACACAGACGTCATACTCAGCACTTCTTCATTTGTTTCATCATTAACACATCTTACACTGGCATACAGAAATGCGTGTGTGCATGTACTTTACTCACTTTCTCCTCAGTGTCCTCCCATTCCACCTCTGACAGATCAACACTGTTATAGTTGGGTTTTGGCTTTAGCTTCTTCCCTTCCTTATACTGTCCAACACAAAGACACAAACATACAAACAACAAAGCAAGTCTTTAGCAACCTATCCCACTTCATTTTGCTTTGTTAAGTGCAATAATTCTGTCAAGTAGGGTTGTAAAGTCTCTCAGTTTATTTGTCTGTACCAGAGGCCGAAGGTCAGGATGAGACAGGATATAGCCATTGTTGGTGATGAGGTAGGCGTAACCATGGACACCGAGCTGAAGAGACAGAAAGAGATAAGGACACAGCATACATGTATCATGTAATTATCCATAGTCAGTCAGTGTATTACCTACAGCAGAGGGAGGTATCTTTTCATATTAGTTTAAGTGTATACTATATTTAGAATATGTATACCACTTTACCTTGTCGTCAGACAACCTTTTTGGACAGGAAACTGCTGTTATGTACCAACTCTTTTATCACTCTTTTCAAACTAACCAGACTCCATTCGCAAAATCTGTCATTTTACCTCACAGAACACAGGAGTTGTTGGTCTGCTGCTGCCTTGACCAGTTAGTTGTTTTGTGTTATTGTGGAACCTCAATGTTATAAATGATTTGGATACACAGTAACACAAAATAAAACTAACCAATCAAGGCAATCATGTAGACCAGCAACTCCTGTGGTCTGCAAGTAAAATGACTGTTTTTGCAGTAGGAGTCTGGTTGAGCGAGCGAGAGAGCAATATTTGGCTCATTTAACAGCAGTTTTTCAACGGAAAAGGCTGTCTGACAGCAAGATAAAGCAGTGAAAAGATTCTATATATAACTTACACTTAATGTGATATTGAGTGTTTTTTAGATGGGCTTTTTTAAGTGCTTAAAACTTCTGCTGACCCTGTCCACAGCAGTACATTGCTTAGGTGGTGGTACTCATGTGTGCTTCACCAACAGGCATCTATTGTAGGTAACACACTGACTCTCGAAAAGTAACTCATTCAACCCAAGTTCAAATAATCCAAACTCTCCCTTAACATTCGATTATAAACTCAATGTCACTGGCTGTCTCAGAGAAGAATCATTACAAAGTGTATTTCATCCTTGTCCCATATATATGACACAGTATATATTGTGGATGGTTTACCTTGTATCTTGGAGCTAATCTCATCAGTTCTTTCAAGGCCACATCAGTTCCCACCACTCCCAGCAGAATCCCATGAGACAACTACAGGAAACACACAGCAGGTTCATAAATACACAGGTTCAAGTGACATCTGTAGAGGGTAAAGGTATTAATGATGTTTAAAAAAAATAATACTTACAGTCTCTTTCTTCTTGCTGAACACAGGCATGGCTACCGAGGTCATCAAGAGCAGGCTTTGGGCCTGACTGTTGAACAGCTGTGATACACACAAACACAAAAACAATGTTTTTTGATGTGCTAAAATAGATAGTTGAGTTATGAGAAAACCTCTGTTAATCTACATGTAAAAGTCTAAAAGTTGGAGGAGTACACACTCCTTTTGACAAAAGGGTAAAAATTAAGTGATATCAAGATGGACTGAGAGACAATGCTTCATTTAGGACTAAATCTAGCTGAACCAGAGAACACTGACTCATCTAACCTTTCACAGTACAAAGGGAAAGTGTTAACCTTTAGATTTCAGATGAAAAACTAGACTGTCCAAGCTAGGCTTGCTAACTAGAGGAGCTGAGCTTACCTCTGTCTGAACCGTATAACATTAACTAAGCCAACATCTTACTAAGGGAAAGCTAGGATGAGCTAAGAAATGTTCATTCAAATAAAAATAATGTTGTGCTCCAGTAAAATGACTTAGGTAAAGAGTAAAGTAAAAGACAAGTTTCAAAATTCTCAAATAAAATCGAAAGCTACGTAGCAACGTCAACGCAGCACGTCAATGTTCAGGTTTAAGCTAAATGAAAGACTGACTAAGGGTAGCTAATTAGAGGTACTAGCATTAAGCTAACCTTAGCATTTTAGTTTGCAAAGTAAACTTAACCTAGAGCTCTAAGTATGATTTGACACTAACAATTACCTCTTGTGTGATTGGGAACTGAAGGTGGAGATGGAGTGGAGGAAAGACAACAAGCATGAGATGGCAATGAAAAGATATGACAGATGAAAACAGACACTGAAACTGAAACAGAAATAGGCAGGCACAGTACGCAACAGATGCAGTAGAAGAAAAACTTAGAGAGATTATAGAGAAAGCGTTAAGTATTTCTGCTTGAGCAAAACTGGCTTCGACTGGATTTTTGTGTGTCGCTAAAATAGTTGCTGGTGCACTACTAGTCGGATGCTATATGGCTACTATGGAACTATTTCTTTCTGCCAAACTTCCCTCTGCTCGGTGAAACGGTTTGTAGGTGTAGCTTGGTAGAAAGAAAATTGTTCCAATCTAGTACCATTACATACAAGAGAAGAAAGGCATTGTCTAGTTTATTGCAGGGGTTAGAGGTAGAGGGTCAGTGAGCTGAGCTAATGCCAGGATGAGGAGGATTGTGTTGTCTGTTAAAGTAACCCTGCTTGCTATACTTTTCAGTGTTGCTAAGGTGTTTTTGGAGCAATTGCTAGTGCAGTACTTGTTTGCGGCTACATGGTTTCCATGGTGTTCTGTGTGGTTGCTAGGATGTTGCTAGGAGATCGCATTGTCTGGGATTAATTGAATGGAGGGATTTTGAATGTTTCAGCACCATGGAGAGAGGTACAGAGATGAATAGACGGGCTATAAATGTCTTCATTAAGAGAGACAGAGAAACTGGATTTGAATATTTTTTCTCTGCTGTCCTGGATCATTATTACCAAAAGTAACAGCATAGCATCCTAAATGAGTCTGATATTTTCATTATGTATGCTGGATAATATTGATAGATAATGGTGTGTGTTGCCAAGCAAGCAAGCATACAGTAAATGAGAGAAGCAGACTGACCACACTGTCCATATAGGCCTCGGTCCAGATGATGTCGTGATCGTGGTTGATGACCATTGGTCGACTGAGAACATGGAGGTACTCCATAACATTTTCTTGGACGTCAGCCAGCGTGGAGACGTGCGTGTAGTAACCTGCAGCATACATAAATACATATACACACATAGCATACATCACAAATTACTGTACTCAGATGGAAAAACTAGGACCTATAAATTTTACCACATTATTTTTATCTTTCTGCTTCTGGCCTTTGGGTATTACATTTAGAGCAGCAAACTCATTTATCCGACATCAGAAAACCTGGTATTCCCAGAAAACACTAAGCTGTTTTTAATGAAAAAACAGCTTGAATCTCCCATCAATGCAAATGTGCTTCTTTAAAGCTTGGCTTCGTCTAAGGTTTAAGGCATTTCTGCAAGTGGGAGACAATGACGTCAATGGGATACCTGCAGTGAAGCTGCTCACTGACAACAGGCTACTGAAGCACTGCCAGGTATGAATATGTGAATGCGTGCAACCCTTCTCCCATTTGTAGCGTCTCCCCAAGAGTGAATATTATTAAGTAGACCTGTTTACTCAACTAAACCTGAAATTGTAAATTGAATGTTTTTGCAGTGGAGCGTAACAATAAATATGTTTGTCTGTTTATGACAGATACGTATTTTGTTGCTGGCAGAAGCAACTGCCAGTGTACGCAACAGAAGGGAGTGCACCTGTTACCCATTACACACACAGACACACACACACTCATATGATATTTTTTTTGGCCAGGGATGTGTTTACAGTGTATCTGTTCTTATAATCAGGTATTTAGTCAGGGGTTTTGATGTGCTCAGAGCAGTATAAAGCGATTATTTTCAGGTCTGAGCTGCTGCATGACCCCATGTAATTCACAAGAGGGCAGCACCTGATACCCAGTCCCAGACAGCACCACTGGGAATGTCTCAGAGGGGACAACAGAACTCCTCTTGTGATCTTGTTTTATTTGAGATTTAGAAGTAAAAAAAAACTTCTGCAATCACTTCCTATTACTGAAAATGTTACTATTCCTATTAACACTTCCTTGTTGCTGAAATTAGCAAAACTTGCAATGCCAATTTTTGTGAAAGAACCAGGGATTCAGACTAGGAACTTTTATGTACAAGCCAGATTCAAGAACTTTAGTGTAGTGTAGAGAGTGTATTTGTGCATTACTGCCACATTCATGCCATTTGAACTTTATTAATGACTGTATTTTTGCACTACTGCCATGTTTTCACAGTTCCATACATCTCTCTTTGAACTACTACCACATTCAAATGCCACTTTTAGCTCCACACAGCTCACTTTCTTTTATTATTTTGTCTACAATGCCATTTGCACAACTATATTACAAGACTCAGACATATATTACCTTGCTCAATACACATTTGTACATATGTTGCATATTGTACATAGAGTATGTTGCTTTTTTGTATATATGTGGCTATTCTTGTCTTTATTTGTATTGTATTTTATTTTTATACATGAATGTCCCTATACTCCGTCCTCACACTGTCTTAGTGAAGCCATAGTCCTCCTTTTCATTTACATATGTGTCTGCACATTGTGCTTATTGTAATTAAGTTAAACTGAATTTAATTCTTTGACCTTTAGGCTAATGATCCATCCCCATTTGGTCTTTACCTTTGTTATTGCAGGCAATCCATTTAACATTTTCAGCAAATGTCATCTCTCGTCCAATCAGATAGGTGAAGACCCGAACCTGGAGAGATCATAAAGTATATAATAAAATGTCATAAACTCATTTGTTTAATCTAAACACTGTTATCAATATGTTTTGTTTGCTGAAAGTAAATTTCACTGGTGTTTACAGTTGTTCAAGTGTGTACTTGTGCGTCATACCCGTCGTTCTGGCCAGTTGAACTGTTCAAAAACTTCCTGGAAGTCCTCCATGGCTCCGTCTGTTATCAGCATGATGGCCTGGTTACACAGGCTGCCCTGGCCCAGCGCTGCAGCCTAAACACACGCACATACATGCACACACACAATGTACCTTTATTGCCGGCAATGCTGTGTACTGATAAGACCTAGCAGTTGCTGTAATGGTTGCGAAGAGGCACAAACCTCATTGAGGATCTTGAAAGACTCCTTCATTGCTTTTTTCACTTTGCCCTCTCCTTTGACATGAAGCTCTTCAACCAGGAGCTTGAAATGCTACGGAGATACAAATGGACATCTGTCACTAAGCCATGGATCTTAACCTTTAGATAAATGCAGGTGACTGCAGGTCACCTTAGACAAAGACGAAGAGAGAGATCATGAGGGTGAGCGAAAGAGTAAAGGAGGGATTATCCCTGGCTCCCTGGCACACTGACCAATTACAGCGAAGTCACTGCAACACCAGGAGCTAATCAGGATTAATAAACATGCACACAGACACCCGCACAGACACTCATGTTTTTCATCACTGTGTGGATCAGTGATTGACCTAGCCTTCATACTGTAGTAAACCTGGGCAATAAAACAACTGAGATATTGACACTTTGTCAATAGCAATAAGAAAATTGTTCAATAAAATGTTCAGCAGTTTCACTTAAATTCATTAAATGCAAGACACCATAAAAGCAGACAATGAATATACATAAACAGCCAGTCTTATTCCTTGATAACAAAGAGTGCTACGAGTGACATGAAAACAGCTAATCATTTAACAGGTGTGCTGTTCCATAGATATATATATACTTAGACGCCACACCTAATCAGGATTTTCTTTTAATCCGTAAGGTATTCTGAAATACCCATGAAATGACTGAGACATGAGAATATGGGACCATATCAAACACTGTTGGGATTTCACAGGAAAACAGTATAGCAGAATCTCCCAAACAAACAATTAAAGTGAATAGTGACCAGTTCTAAAATGCAAAAATACCCCAACAGAATAAAGACATAAAATGCCTCCATATTGCTTGTCTGATGTAATATCACCATGAATTTTCATTTTGGGGTGAACTATCCCTTCAAGGTAAGATAAAATACCAGGTCTGAGATAGGATAGGACACAGCCAGTGAGTACAGGAATTCCTTCTGTCATGGGAATATAGGATTTTTCCTCTCTTTGAAACTTAAAATAGAATAAGCAGTTAGGAATTTTGCATGTAATAAAGCAACCTGGCCAATATTTGACAAAACTGATCATTTAAATTATTTTTAAACCACACACATTGGTCTCTTTTGCAGTTTGAGTTAACTCATTATGACTTACAGTGGTGGTAAACAAGATAAACAGTTGTTTATGTGGAGCTTAAATAACAGCCACAAAGCTGAAGATTGTCTTTGTGTAAATGTTGGTGTTACAACATGAGTTTGTGCCTAAGTGTGTCAGCCAACATCTGTAAGCCCATTCTGTCACAGGCTGCCTCTTTAGGCATTCAACCAATCAAATCTCTAGCTGAAAGGTCATGTGACCTACTTAAAATTGTCAGCGGCCGGCAACCTCACCTGATCTGGAATGATGTGAAGGGGAGTGAAAGTAGGGCATACAGCCAACACATAACACATAACACACACACACACATACACACACAGACTGAGCAGGTGTTAGCAGATGAAAAACAAGAGAACAGATGAGAGGTAAAAAGAAAAGAAAACGGCAGTGACAGAAGGGAATATTAATGGTGGTGTACATGTAAATTCAAACAATGAGTAAGATGTTGAGAGATGAAAAAAGTGTAAGAGTGAGAGTGCAGAGAAAGAAGTCATGGCTTTGTGAGGAGATGAAAAAAAAGGAAATCGAGACAAAAGGGGAGGGGAAGATGCAGGGAAGCAAAAGAGAGACGAAAGAAAATCTGCATTCTTAAAACACTAGTAGAGTGCGAGGGTCTCCTCACTAAATCCCCTAACAAACAGGTTGAAACCATGATAGCACACATTCCCTGTGATGTTTAAACTGCGATGTGATGACAGCGTAATCTTTGTCTTTGGAGGATTAGTGAGATAACAGATTACGATTAATAGGTTAACAGAGGTTAAGTGAATTAATTAGCTCTAAGCGTGTGTGTGTGTTACCTCTCTGTTATCCAGATCAGCCTGAACCAGCGTGCCCTTGAAGCAGGGCTCCACGTAGCGAACATAATCACTGTACTGTAAAGAGACACACCAAATACATAACCCAGTGTGATCAACGCTCAGCATGATTAAAAGTCAATATGATAAGATTTTATAACAGGTGATGAGTTTCACTCAAATCAATCCCTGAATTACATAATATCCTTAACTACAGTATAGTACACGTATTTACCCATATTCAGGTTCTCTCATGAGGAAATGATTTCACTGTTAATAATGTGAATATATGAAACATTTGAAAGCTTTTGTACTATTATGAAGTGTGTCATGTCAAGTTAAATCTTAACTTTTAAAGACCTTTTAAAGACCATTGCAAATGTAATTTAAGACCTATTCCATGTCCATACAAGCAAACAAGAAGCATGAAGGATACAAAGGAAAATCTGATTAAACTCTAACCATTAGGCCAAGACTAGCAATTGCCTTAGGCCCCAAGCTAACAAGGGCCCTACAAAACGCCTCATTTATAAACTTACAGCTAAAATAAGGGTTTTCTTTTCTTCTTTTGAATTTTTGCCAATTAATGATGTCTGAAGGCTCTCTGGCAAAAAAAAAAAAAAAACCTTCTGAAGGCTAACTTCTCCCATGTGCTGTTCTCACTGAGGATTTATCATTTTAGAATAATGATACACTGTAAGAATTAAAATAAAGTACACTTATTCAACTCAAGTAAGAATAACTCATGTTTATAAGTTCAAAAAAATAAGATTCTTTCATTTGAGTAGATAAAACTTGTGTATTTATGTTAAATATAAATAGAAAAGATTAATTGATTCCACTAAATTCATGTATGTTTTTTTTTTTTTTTTACGGTGTAATAATAATAACTGGTTTTCATTTTGCTTCATGGTCACTCCATCAAAAGGAGTGTAGCTTTAAATTCTGTGTAAAAACAGCTTAAGGGCAGCGGATTTGCAGCAGGCGTATGATTACACACACAGTAATACCAGGATAAACCATGCTTATTACACCGATTTGTATTTGTAGGGCTGCGCACAGCCAAAATCCTGAAAAACCTAAAAACAAATTGAAATTTGAAGCTTTGATGTCGCTGAAGATAAATGTCCGGTTTGAATTGAATATTTGACGTGTATATTTGTGCCTGTTTGCATGTATTTATCCAAGTCTCTCAAGCTTATCTGTGTATGTGTGTCAGGGTGTTAATCTCAGAGTCATCAGGACTTAGACACTCTTTGCCCCTGGTGTGCACTTACAGCTATGATGTTAACAAAGTCATTTTCTCCCAGTGTGTCAAGGATTGTGTTGATGGTGTGTTTGGCAATGGTCAGTCTGAGGCCCTTCATACTGCCACTGACGTCGACCACGATCACCACATCTTTAGGAGAAGTGGCTGCCTGGATATACCTGGAAAGAGACAGCAAGTTTATTCTTATCATAATGTCAACCGAACAACACTCATGACCCGACCAGACGTTATTACCAGTCGTCTAGTAGGCAGACAGAACAAGCAGAGTTCAAGGCTTATCCTTTTATTTGTTCCTCTGTTCTTCCATCCATGCTTCTCTTTATCTCCTTATTATCATCCACTGACTTTCCAAGCTCATTAACATCAATGAGATTTCCACTACAGCAGCCGTGATGGGCAACTTTCCAAACCCATACCGTCTTGCTCCTTGATTTCTGCCTCTCAGGACACAGTATGTCCTGTCTTAGGACCAGACTTAGTTCCTGGAACTCGATTTACAGTTAAACAGCAATAATCCAGCTCTGGTTGAACTTTTACACTGAGGACATTTCATAGTCCTGTCATAAGTCATGTCATAGTAGGAAAAGGCACAGGTGTTAAAGTCCACTGGGACACTTGAATAGAACAGAGCGCATCATCAAATCTCAAAGCAGGGTTGCAAGCAATCTAAGTATGTCATTTTCTGAGGAGAGATGAAGAAAAACATCTTCACAGAAAAATGTCTGGATTCCCATCAAAGTTGAGTCCAGAGTGCTGGAGATGTAATAAATATGATGGTACTTTTGTAAACTGTCTGTGGTCCTGCCTAACAGCTCAAGGATATTAGACAGTCATTCATGAAAATGTTTAATAGTTGGTGAGGCTGTTCCATTTTTTCCTGATTTGTACATTTTCGGTGATCACCTACCACTGTATGATCTCTCCACCTCAGATGCAATTAGGATTCAAACAGCTTTTATGCTGGGTAGGAAAACTCTGGTTTGTGAGTGAAAGTCTGCTAATTTGCTCACAGAGAGCTTATGGCTCGGTCAAATGGAGACTATAGTAGCATATGAGAAACTGTCTTTCCATCTCATTAACCAGGTGGACAACACTGGGGCTGGGCAATATGGACAAAATCGAATATTGTGATATTTTTGCACTGAATACCTCAATGTTTGTTGATACTGTGACAATATTGTGGGTATGACTATGGGTGCTTTCACAAAAAATTTTTGATAAATCATCATCAGAGATGTGGACATAATAACTAACTGGTAAAGGCAAATAATAGAACAGATAGAACACACTGACAAGTTCAACAAATTACATCACCTTACAGCAATGTGGACCTTAAAACCAGGAAAAGAAAATACTTATGTCATAGCACAACATAAAGATATGTAAAAGACAATATCTAGTCTCATATCACGATATCAATATAATATCAATATAATGCCCAGCCCCTATGTTTGTGCACCAACCAGAGAAGGCACCAAAACAGCCTCATACAGCTACTCTCAGCTCTACCTACTGCATTAATAAATTCAGTGGGGACACCCTTGTCCTCAGCTGACACTACTGTCTTTCAGAGGCTGTAACAGGCTCAGTTTTAAAGCTACACAAGAGGCTCCCCTTTACAGTCAGGCCCACTGGAAAAAACATGCAGTTTTTGCATGCAGCACAAATGTGTTTTTTTTTTCTCTTTTCCATTTGAATATTCCTGCAGCAACCTGGAGTCCCTAAAAAATATGGGAATATCATAAATTGAGTCTGACTGGAAAGCTGAGAGTGTTGTGGACTCAGCGAGCCCAATTGTATTCAAGTGAGATGATATTAGTCATTTCATTTTTTGAAACTTCACTTCAGCCCAACTGTAGAAAATGACCTATTGGTACCTGTAGGATAATCACAGCCTCATAGAATTTAACAACCACAAACTACAGACCTGGGGCATTCAGAGGATGGATGGCTTTCATATAGTATACTGACAGTAAGGGGGTTTCTGAGCAATTCCCAAAACAGAATGCAAAATGCAATTGTGACAGAAATCTCCAAAACATTTTTGATACCAAATCACAGGATTGAATTTTTCTATGATGTTCCTCAAGGTCTTGGTTTCCTAATGTGGCATTTTTTATCAGTTTTCAAGTGGACAAAATAGTTACATTTTCCACCAAATCTGTGTAATAAAGGGTGTCTACCCCCTGCTGCAACACCTTTTTTGTTCAATGAAATATAAACTTAAACAACAGAATATGTTTAATCTGCAGGTAAAGGCACTGATAAACCAAGGTGACCTCAAAGAATTGACAAAGACAAAGGTTGACTGATAAAATACTTTGAATCATGCCACATCAGCTCACATCTTCTGTTAAAAGTTGCACTTTTAACAAACAATAAATGAGGAGAAACAGCACTAAATGGGTAAAGTCTCTGAGGCTGAACAGCTAGTCAGAAAGAGTTCTCAAACTGACTGCCTCTGCTGCCGCTGAGTCAACATGGTTAATTGGCCAAATAGTCGCTAATATTGGCGATTGATTGGCGCCAGCCTGCCAGACACACTGATAAACCTACAAGTGATGGTCAGCCATGGACACTCAGTGATTCCCTAATGGCACCCAGTAACTGCTGTTTTGGAGTTTTAAACCCCGCAACTGGGTTGTCCTGGTTCTTCTCATCCTGAGAAGCACTATCTTGCACTTACAGATGGTATACAGAGCTACAACCTTTCAGAAGGCATCAGTAACAGGAGTACGGTCTTACCAGTTTCTGTTCCTGCAATCAAAGGTGACCACGCCATTTTCATCTGGAATCCACTGGATCCCTGGAGAGGGAGACGGAAAAGACAGGAAATTTTAACAAAAGCTGATGCTCAGATGGTGCTTGGCTGATGGACCGATGAACAAATGGACGCATGGATGGATAGTGACAGACTGTCAAATGAGAGAGAGATGGATGAGGTGGCAGATGAGTAAAACAAGCTGTGTCACAAATCCTCTGCTAATTACTCCTCTCACACAAACACACACACACACACACACCCACACACTCACACGAGAGAGAATTCACCAGCAGCCATATTGTAGAGACTGAGTCATCACCTTTGATAGACAGCTTCCTGCACCGTCAGTTGCTGTGTAAGTACACTGTTTGGCTGGCGTAGCTGGATGTTCATCTCCAGCTCTGGCCGTGTGGCCGACACAGGACAATGTGCAAATGAAGATGCCGAGATTTTGGGATACGAACATGCATGATGTTCTAAACACAGGAGACTCACCTGGGTACAACCTGAAGAAGCCTGTGGAGCTGCCAAAGTATTGCCAGGTGAGGGTCGGATCTTTCTGGAAGTTTTCAATGAACACGTCATTCAGAGCCTCGGACATATAGGCTCCATTCAGAATATCTGGATCTGCAGAAAGAGAGAAAGAATGAAATTTATATTTGATCAGAAGTTACATGTATTATACAGTACGTGCAAGGGAATGCAGGCTGTACCTCTGTTGTAGACATTGGTAGGGACTTGTATGTTACTCTGTTGTGTGTTGACTGGAATTTTATTGAAATGTTCATTTTTTTCCAGAGCGAATTCTCCTCCCAGCGGCACTGGATTCCCATCCTCATCAACCGAGTTGATTAGCAAGGAGTTATAATAGTCAAACTAAATAGAACAGAAAAGAATGATAAGATTAGACATGTTAAGGGGGTGAATGCTCTTACTTTGAAGCATACTGTCACGTACCTCTAGTGTTTCATTGTACTCGTGGTAATAGTCAGCATCCTCTGCCGCTTCTGCCAACCTCTGTGATAAAACACAGCAGATTAAGGATACACTCTAGTCATATAATTGCCCACGTAAGAAACAGTCCAAATCTAGATAGACTACACTTCATGATGTGATTAATCTACTAAAACAGCATTTCTGTAGAAGAGCTTGTGTCAAATTGGTTAGCATTAAATGTACGTTGTGCAGATTTTGTCATTGTTACCTTCACAGATTTCATCTTCCTCCCAAGCATCTCCTCCATCTCCTCAGCAAAATTTTTTACCAGCTCCATTCCATCGAGCTCCTCTATCTTCACCACATTCTCAACATCCTTGAATTTCTATGAAACAGACACAGTTGGCTCACTAGTTAAAGCCAATAAAACAAATATTTTTACCTCAATGCCACTGCATTTTTACTTTTGCAGTAGATATTACGCACAATATCTTGCTCATATACGCAATGAAAAAGAACAAACAGAGACATGTATGATTGATAGAAAGATCCTGGTATTATTGTATTACACAAACACACACATTTACACTTCACTTAGCTTTTGCTTCTCCTGTGAAATAAACCAAAATTCAATATATTACATCCTAATATGCTGGTGTAGGATCACTTTTGGTTTGGTGAGTGGAACTTGGAATGAAATTGATCAGAATAAAACACTTAAAATACTTGTGTCACTGGTTGTTTCTAATTTAAACTGAACTGACCAAATCTCAAGGAAACGGAAATCCATTTATAGTTTTGAAAATTGGGTGTTTATACATAGAGATGACGTCATCTCACGCAAGTGTATTTGATCAACAAAATGCATTTTCCTGGTTACTAGTGGTTGGTGGGTTTGTTCACTGTGCTTTTAAATTAAAGCAGCTCCATAAAGGTTATCTAAGGGATCCTGTGCTGTTGTTGCCTGTGGAATTAAAGGTTAATTTCCTGCACTGAAGATAAAACCATCAGTCCTGATGATGGACTCATTTAACATTACCTTCAGTAAGATAATTACCCTCCCTTAACCCTGTGACAGGTTATCAACGTGTGTTGAAGAAAGCTAAGAAAAGGCTTGTTAATGGAAAATCCCCAGTTCCCAGAGCCCTAGGCGAGGCCTGAATTAGACACATATGAGAGACAAACATATAAAATGAAGAAAAGGATGATAAAGAGCTCTCATAGAGCCTACGACAAATAGTCATAAAACCTGTTTCCAACAAAAGCAAAGCTCTAACAATTTTCATCATACACTCAATATCCTGTTCAGTTTACTCTGGCAAGAAGACAGAGTCACTAAATGTTCCACAGATAACGAGAACACCATCGATTAGACAGAAGTGGGTGATTAATGGCTTCTTGTTGCTGAGATTTAACTACTGAACTGGGTGCTTTTTACACATCACTGACTAAATCGTAAGG
>JAJHUR010077738.1:0-17922 GCA_027495735.1 Lutjanus campechanus | reverse complement strand
AAGATGCTGGATGGATGCGGAGACTCGCTTTCCTCCTGCGACGCCCTGCTATTCTGGTCCTGTCTGTGCTATTAACAGCAACCCTGATGTGTGTCACCTCCCCCCGCCCCCCCTCCTCCTCCTGCCTCTCCTCTGTCCTCCATCTTCTCCATCCTTGCAGCACTGCCTCCAAAAAGACACCTCGGCTGCCTGATGAGGGACTGACTTGTTGACGTGCATATATGTGGCCACAGCTCGCTGACCAAGCGCTATGTCGGCTGTGTGCGTGGGCGTTTTTCCAAAGCACCTGCCTTTCGGGTGTGAATGGATTAAAAATAGCTCCTGTTGCAGTGGGAGAGCAGAGCTACCAGGTAGCACCACTAAGGGGCGATGTTGAGCTCTATGAGTCATCAGTGCGCACCTGTGGGACACAGAAAAGAGAGCACACCCAGCCTCAATCTTACTGGCTTTATTTCTTTTTCTTTAAAACAGAAAATAATCGCTTCACAACAGGCCTTGTTAAGCAAACCCTCACATTAAACTTGCCAACACCTACAAAACGGTATCAAAAGTGCACCATAGTGTTAATACATCTTCTCAAGGTCTAACATTTCCAATGATAATATTATCTTCTTGTTATATTTATACAAATACCATCCTGTACACTGTAGAAATATACAACCCAGTGTGCCCCACACCCGTCCTCCTTTACATCCACGATCAAAAACATGATCCATTCTCAGTAAATCCCAGTGCAGAATGACAGTGTGGGTGGGGGGTGAAGACACCGGGCCAATATTACATCATATGAATTATTAAATACCCATTCAACCCCACACCCAAGGCAAAAACTAATACGCCACTCATACGACCAACCGTCATCTGTACAACCCCTCATTCAGCGTCTTTTTTTAAAAACAATCTTGACACAGTTTTCATTCATTATTGTCTCATTGTCCCGCAGCAGCAGCAGCAGCAGCGTCCAGCCAGAGTGAAGGGGATGAGGAGATGGGGACATGGAGAAGGGGGGGAGAACTTCCACGTCTGAGCTGCAGCGCCGAGTGCGTTTAAAGCACAAGCATGAATAACAGCTGTGCCGGCAGGTATGTCACCCACGCGGGCCGCTGTGGTGTGTTTATGGTCCGCTGCTCCCACAAAGAGGGAACAGAGCATTTCTCCTGGGTTTGCGTGGTGAAACGCTCGGCTCCACTTTTAGTCTCTGGACTGGTAAAAGAGGATGTAGCCCGACTCAGAGTTCTTGGAGATTTCAGAAGTGAGACCGTAAAACTCTTCTATGGCCTGTGCATCGATTTTCTGCAAGAAGAGAAAGACGACACACAGCAGGGTTAGAAAAAAACAAAAAAACAAAATGTTACTGTGAACCTCAATGTACACAAAAGGACTCACTTACCTCTACAATATCATCATCAAACAGCAACCAGAAGTCGTGGCTTTTCACAATGGCGATGTAGTGACCCCTGTTTGGACCGCTGAAAAGAAAAAGTACACTGTATTAGCTCTGCAGACAACATTTTAACCCCCTAAGATGACATTACCCTGACTTTAAATGCCCACATTGGTGTTTTCACTTATTTTGTCTCGTTAGACTCTTTCACAAGACTATGTGGACATGTAAGTACTGTACCCCTCTGCTGTTCCTATTATTTTTGGTACAGCTGTTTGAGTGGGAGAAGTTGCACCTTTAATATTTTCATTTGTTCGTGAAGTTTGGGGACTGCATGCGATTCATGCACAGCTCCACCCAACTTCAACCTGACAAGAGCTCTGATGTGTAAACAAGGGATACAGCTGAACATATCTGCCTCATTCACTGCAATCTGCAAACAAGATGAACTGATGGCAGAGACTAATGTTTGTTGTGTCAGTTTTGTGCTGGTTAAATGCTGTGTTGGTTATTTGCGGTCAGACTCGGACAACAGCAGCTAGCATACCCAGCTGCTGATTTGGAGAAGAAACCACTGGCTGGACACAACTCGATATATGATGTGCAGATTCAGAGATGAAGATCTGAATGACTTTAAAAAAATGTTTATATATTTTTTTACAATTAAGATTTCTTTGCTTCCCTGGCACAAAAGGGGGAATAAATAAACAAAAACAGAATCAACTACAACAAAACATTGGCATTAGAATCAGCTATCGGCCATATTGTTAATTTAAACGTTGGTATCAGCGTTTGCCCAGAATTTCACAATTGCTGCATCCCTAGTGTAAGCATCTGTATGGGTGTGCAGGGCCTACAACGAAACAAACATCTGTGCAGCTGTGAACTAAACATGTTACATGTTGAAAATAGAATTACCGTAATCAAATCAGAGCAGGACCAGACTGGCCTCAGTCTTGTACTACAGCAGCTGGGAAATGTCAAAAATCTACCTTAAGATTGTAATTACTGTATGTATCATGTGCTTAGTGAAGAAAAGTAATTAGAACCATGTAAGCACGAGACAAAACAACGGACCAATACGATAAAACAATAACTCTATATTGTGTCTATTATGACAATACTGGCCCAGTTTAGTTAAATGCATTTCTAACATGCAGGTATTAACATACAAATACTGCAGTGTGACAGCATCAGCATAATAGCAGGTGCTGCTTACCTTCACTACAGGTTATCTAACAATTCAATAAAACTGATTCACACACACACACAAACTACTGGCAGGATTTTCAGGAAACTCGGTGTCATGGTCCAAGGAAGAACACATTGAATTTAGAAAGTGATCCGATGCACAAGGCAAATACACACATTATTTTCTACTTTCATTAACACTGTAAGATAAGTCAAGTGCAACACAAGTGTCTATGAATTTGTCGCCCATGTGCGAACTTGATGATGTGCCGCGACTAAACATATAACAAAATATAACAGCCACCTCAAACTTCACTGTAGAAACAACTGCAGCAAGTCTGGAAGAAATAAGCAACATTTAAATTATCCTTAATGTTTTTTTCCAAGTCGATATAACCTAAATAAGCCTATTTCAATATTATAGTGGGTTAGCATAACAGACGCATAGGTGCTAATCATTTCTTACAATATATTGGCTTAATAATCACACATTCTGACTTTATTGTTGTTTAAATATCCAGGCAGCTCGTCTTAATGTGAGCCAGCAGTGTTTCGTCTAAAATATGATACAAGAGCCTTAATAGTTTTGGAAATATATACACACATATGTGTGGTTGTGCTTGCAGATTTGCATATCATAGAAGACTTATTATGAAGACTTATGAAGAATAATTGCCCTTGACGGACATCTATGAGGCTTCCGGTTTGAATATGCTGCTATCGCGGTGGTTTGTTTTTAATATTAAAAAATACATTTTTAAAGCCATTTGTCACGTACTACATTATGTGTGAATACTGTATTCTGAAAACTATAGTATCATGAAGCCTGTATCAGTATACATTTAGTATTGTAGTCTGAGTCTACAGTCTGATGCCCCGTTACATAGATATGTTCGCCATACAGGGCAGACATTTATTAATCTCACTCTGTTGAGACACTTTTCTATATACAGTATGATTTAAGCACCATGAAGACATTATGATAGCCGAAATCCCAGACGATATACAGCCTCAAATCATGACATCAATTTCATGATATATCTGCCTGCTCCAAAAATAACCATGGCAAGAGGGAGCTGAAAAGAGAGCTAAGCTCAAAGGGAGAAGAGGAGACTCAGACAGATAATTTACAGCTGTAGGACTCACGACTCACTCACTCAACTGCAGATATGTTTGACCTTTTAATATACTTTCTTTAATGAATTATTTCTCTTCAGAGTCGAGAAGAGCTGGAGTCTGTTTCAGTGTGTGGAGAGCAGGGAAACACCTTTTTCAAACACAGACAGACAAACTCCCACTCACACTGGGTCAAAGCCGGCGCTCAGAAAAAGTAACAGCACAGCTGAACAATGATGGACGAGCGTCTGTGTTTTCTCCTCTCAGCTGTGATTTACATTCTAATGTACCTTTATTCTCGAGCCAACAGGTTCAAATGCGTTTTATTATTAGAACAATGATTAGTCTGCCTGTCTCTGGTTGCTGTGGAGACGGTTATAAGGTGTTGTGTTTGCACCTACACACCTCCCACAATGCACCACCACGGCCACCAGGTCATAGAGCCTCTCAGGATTGGTGGCGTCCCCGGAGGTGTTGAAGAGGCGGAGTTCCAGGGGGAAGACGACGCGATAGGACAGCTTGGTGTAGCGCTGCAGCTGCTCCATGTACTTAAAGCGCTTCAGGTGCAGAGCCAAGATCATTGGCAGTTTCTTTACACGCATCCTGCGGCACAAACATCAGTCAGACGTGAAATCTACGTACCCAAACTGCACACCGAAATTCATGAACACACACCAAAAACAACTAATTAACATGTATACTGACCTCTTGTGTGCCTCCTGCTTGCTTCTACATTCTTCACAGTAGTATTTGTACTCACTGCACAGTGTCTCTGTGTTACTGAAACCTCTGCGAGGAGCCAAAAAGACAGCATTAGTCAATCCATGTTTACAAATGAAAGATTTAATTTCAAAACACTGCATTCCCCTTTGTGCAGTTTGGTGAAGGACACGGCACAGAGTGCATTTTTCATCATGTTCTCCTTAAATAGTCAGGCAAAGAAAATAAAGTTTTTCCAACTTCTGTGTCAGCTTTATCCTTGCCATCTTTTTTAAAACAAAAGAAATAATTAACTACAACTATCCCCACAGATTGCAGCCTCTAACATCATTCCTACCATGGATAACACTTCATTTGAAGGGGTGTATTTAAGACTGATGTGACACTGTCATGACCCGGGTGCCAAATAGCTATTGTTTTCATTATCAATTAATTCAACGATAATTACATAATTAGTCAAGTAATTTTTTAGTGTATGAAATGTCAAAAAAATGTTATAATTCTCATCACAATTTCCCAGAGCCCAACATGACATTTTCAGATTTGTTCTTTTGCCCAACCAACCATCCAAAACTCACAGAGTCTTCATTTACTGTCATACACAACAAAGAAAAGCAGCAAATCCTCACATTTAAGAAACTGGAACCAGCAAATGTTTGACATCTCTGCTGGAAAAATGACTGAAACAATTAACTGATTGTAAAAACTGTTGGGGACAAATTTTGTTTTTGACTAATCATTGCAGCTTTAGTTATGATAGTCATAAACCATGACATGATACCGGTCATAAACATGATGGAATCATTATTAATAATGAGTATGAATATCGTCACTTTCATTGTCATTTTTTTTGTTTGGGAACCATAATGGCCCTTTCAAACACAATGGGACAACGGCATTTTGCAAAGTGTATGCACACTGTGACAAATACCTGTGTGGTCAAAAGAAACGAGGCAGCCAGCCAGGAACAAAAGGAAAAACAGAGAAAATGCTAATGTTGTGTTTGTCTGAATTCCCTGAATTTTATACCACAAGTTCAAACTTGTATTGAGACGTCAGGTGTAAAGCACTATCCTGGAAACATGCTTCCAATTAAGTTGGCATATCAGTGTTTCAGTGACCATTCTTCACGCTAGTAAACATTCTGGAACTAAATTCTTAACTGAGCTGCATTTTCATTAGTTTCATCTCTAGATCATTTTCTTTATTGATGAAGTAACTGTTCTCTTGTCTTTAAAACATCTTGTCACTAAATAGTGAAAATTGTCCATCACAATTTTCCAGGGTCCCAGGTGACATTTTTTGTCTGAACAACAGAACAAAACCCAAAGAAGTTCAGTTTACTTGTTTCTGATTAATTTTCTGTCAATCAGCTACTAATCCTGCTTCCACCTGATGCAGCTCTTCTTCTACGTGTGGCTTGTTTACCTGAGGCAGTGTGTGATGGAGGTATTCTGTTCTACGTCCACAGAAAGGTCCAGAAAGTCCTCATCCTTGCTGCTTATCTGAAGAGAAAGAAAGGACATCAAAATTAACTAAGAACAACTAAAACCAAATACAAGACAAATTTGTCAGCCCGATCAGTTTGGAATATCTATGAAATGTCTCACTACTGAGTTGTGAGGGCTGTGGCACTACGGCAATAAATATGTAATTTCTATTGTATCGTCACTGATACAACCTGAGCTGTTCTCTACGCTTGTGCCAAGAAACTTCATCCGTTACTAATCCCGGAAATCAGCAGTCTGCCTGACTTGTCTGAAAACTTGTTTGAACATGACGGGTCACACACAGTTGACGACTTTAGGTTTAAACTACTTAAACCTCCCCCTCATATGAAAATAGCATTGACGTATCTTACCGTTTCACAAGTGAGGCAGCGTGTCTCATTGGTCAGAGTGCCTTGGAAGATCTCATGGACCCAGGTGGGAGCGGGCGTGGCGTTGCTGTTGTTGTTCTGAGAGTCCAACGTGCCGTTGGCAAGGCGGCCATTGGTCTTCTCCTGCTTCCTCTCCTCCTGAAGCAGATCTGCGATGGTGTTGAGCAGGTAGTTCAGGAACTCGTGAGCATCCTGCTGCATGTAGTTGTCAAACAGCTCTGAGGAAGAAAGAGCAGAGAGACTTTAGAGTTACAATTCATGATACAATTCAATGCACGGAACATCAAAAATGATGACAAAATCTCTTTATTAAGCCCTGGCGAGTAAAGACAATATGAAATAGATGGCTCTGCTGGAGCAAACATTATGAGTCAGATCATAGTCACCAATCAGCTGTCTCATAGCACTAATAAATCAAACTATCTTAATAAGTGCGTGCCTCATTTTCACCAGCAGCCATCAAGTGGAAAGAAAAGAAAGGAAAAGTGAAGAGGTAAGACAACCTGTGGACACGTTTCTCTTATATTTAAACCAAAAGACAGTCTGAGTGTCTCTGTGGATTTAAGATGTGTTGGGAACACACCCCATACTGGAGTGTCAGTTCTGTCAACTGACTGACTAACGTGAATGTCAATTCCCTTTTAAGGACTAAATGTAAAGTTATGGGCAAGGCCCAAAACTAACACTGAATGCCTGTGACCTTTGACCCTTCAGCAGGCACTGCATTAAAAACCGGCACGATTGTATAAAGGATATGACATGGGTCCAGGAGACGTTGTCAGTACACACAGTTTGTCGCTGTATCTACAAATGCAAGTTAAGATTCTACCGTGCAAAAAAAAGCCGTACATCATCAACATCCAGAAACCGTGCCAACTTCTCTGGGCCTGATCTCATCAGATGGACTGATGCTAAGTGGAAAGGTGAGCTGTGGTCTGATGAGACCACATTTCAGATTGCTTTCAGAAATCATGTACGTCATGTCCTCTGGGCTACAGAAGGAAAGGACCATCCAGATTGTTACCAGCACTAACTTCAAAAGCATCTGTGATGGTATGGGAGTGTGCTAGTGCACATGGCATCATGGGTAACTGTCACATGTGCAGGTCCCATGAATGCTGAAAGGTACATACAGGTTTTGGAGCAACATATGACATCCATGCTTATGTCAGCAAGAAGATGCCAAGAAACATTCTGCACATTACAACAGTGTGGCTTTGTAGTAAACTAGTTCAGGTACTAGACTGGCTTGTCTGCAACCCAGACCTGTCTCCTATTGCAAACGTGTGGTGCATTAAGAAGCACAAAATACGTCAACAGAGACCACAAACTGTTGAGAGCACCTGAAGTCACATAGCAATCAAGAATGGGAAAGAATTTCACTTTCAAAACTTCAGCAATTTGTGCCATAAGTTCCCAAACACTTACTGAGTGTTGTTAACAGCAAAACTGATGTAACACATTGTAAACATTGTCCTGTCCCAATTAAGTTATACTGCAGGCATCAAATTCAGATGTTAATCAATTTGAACATTAAAGATCTTCACTTTGTGCGGTATTCAATTGAATATAGGTCAAAAGGTTTTGTTTGTTTTTTTGTTTTGTTTTTTCAAATCATTGCATTCTGGGGTTTTTGTTCTTTTTTTTTGCTACATTTTCTACAACGTCCCAGATTTTCAGTAAGTGACTAAAACTAAATTAAAAGTTGTTGTCAAAATTAATACTGCAGCCAACAAGGACAAACAAGAGGATGGATTTTAAAGCAGCTGTGATTATGTGACACTCTGCTATCTCCTCTTTTCTCCCTAAGCTTATCAGCGTTTCCTCTCACCATTTTCCTTGCGTAGCCGTGTGATAAACTTCTTGGGCGGTATAACGCCCACTTTCCTCTTCTGGTTGGCGATACTGTGGAACAGGTCGGCCAGGCAGGTGAGCAGGTTCTCCTTCCGCCGAGGCTGACTGCGGTACGCCAAGATCTTCTCCCGAAACGGTCGGCAGAAGTAGAGAGCCTGCAGCACCGAGTTGCAGTAGCAGGTGTTCCCGAACTAAAAATCACATATGACATCGAATTGAATCAGTATGAGTAAGAGTCAAGCGGAGATGAATCTGCACAGTGTGTCATTCACTTACATTGACCAGGCCAAAGTAGTGCTCATTGACCGGAAACTGCTCAGATCCAATCTCTTTCTCCAGAGCAGAGGCATTGGCGCCCTGTAAATGCACAGAACCAAAGAAATCTTTTATTTTCTTAAAACAAGACATACTGCAAGTTCATTAACAAACATGACATAAAATAACTTGAGAGAAAAAAGGAAGAGAAAGGGAAAGGGAAACAGAAAAAATGGAGACTGCCTGTCTAGCCACCCTGCTATGTGCCTGCCAGTACTACTTTTTTTGTATTCAGTTTATTTATTGTTCAAGAAAATAATTAGTGACCTTATTTCTTAAAAATGCTTCAGTCTATCATTTAAGATAAAGCTAATTCTCTCTATGTGTAAAGTAGTTAGTTCTGTGATCCACAACTTCACATGATCTTCCGCTTTTTTTCTGAGTTTGAGTTTAAATTTTTAAGCTGCTATTAGCCCAGAAGATACAAAGTGTTGTTGAGAAGAAGTCAATTTCTGAAAAACTTCTGATATTCCCAATATAATCACTATAGGATGTAGCTACAGTGAGATTTTTGGTATATTAGAGAAGATGCCAAGTAGCAGGGCTCAAAAATAAAGATTGCCCGCTTGCCTGGGCCAATTAAAATGCCATGTTAGTAAATCTAGCAAATCACTTGGCCAACTGAGCGAGTGAATCATTGTCATTTAGAAATGAGATCACATAGATGTATGAATCGAGATTGTGGGTTGTCGTTTTTTACGATTAATTGTGTGGCCCTAGTTTTCAGTCACTCAAATCTTCCTGCCTTTCTGTGTTTTATATTATACTGAACTGAATATATCTGGTTATGGACTGACAACACAAGACATTTTAAGACATCACATTACAGCTCTAGATTAAACAGAACAATTAACTTTATTTTTACTTGCCTCTGTACAAAACAGCATATTAAATAAATAAATAAACAAATATTATGTTGAGCCCTGCAAAGGTGGTGACTTCTTGGAACTGACATTTGTCACAGAGAGGGGAAACACTGGAAGTATTTTACCGAGTTCAGATTTTGAATAGTATACCTTTAAACAGCACTTTAAACTGTATTGGGTATTCAGACGTTATGTTGAACAGAATGATGACAAAAACACCAATGCCATAACTAAATCAGTAAGTAATTGCCAAATTTGATGGCAGCAGTTTGGCATTTTCAAGGTAACTTGTTGCTGGAATGAAGCAAAAACTAATGGGTGCTTTAAAACGCCAACATTTTCCCGTACTACCTTCACTCTAGCCATTTATGCCATTAGAGCTAAGAGCCACAGCATTTTTAACTGACAGTAAAGTTGGGCTGTCCCTGGCCAGTGCTTACACCCATCCAAAAAAGCTTTTAAATATAAAACTCATCTAAGATAACAAAATGACATGCATCTAGGGCTGCAACTAACAATTATTTTCATTGTTGAGTTATCCGTCAATTATTCTCTTAATTAATCCATTAATCGTTTGGTCTATAAAATGTCAGAAAATGATGAAAAATAAGCATCAGTGTTTCCCAAAGCCCAAGACGACATCTTAAAATGTCTTGTTTTGTCCACAATCCAAAGATATTGAGTTCAGTGTCATAAACTAAAGAAACCAGAAAATATTCACATAAAAGAAGGTGGGATCAGAGAATATCAAAATAGTTGGCAATTAATTTAATAACCAATTAATCATTGCCGCTCTACATGTGTCAAACCAAAACTATCCAAGTGCAGGGGTTTTTAAAGTTAGAATAGGACTCAGTAATCCTAACCCAATCATACTAGAGGGCTATGTGTTTCCCTAAACATCCACTGTTTTTCTCATTTGCTTTGGCTCTATTTTTTTTAAACAATAAGTTCAAATTTCTGAACATTACACACAACAGATTTGAATTTTGCATTCATTTGAGTAAACTGCATGTGTGCGTACATGTGTGCAAAAGAGTGAACACAATTGTGTACAATATGCACAACAACCACTTGCACATGACTCGCTGATCAAAACTGATGAGTTGATTATCAATTATCTCAGTGACTTTTTCAAACTCTAAACATTCATTCATGGTTTGAGCTGTCACATGCAAAATGATCCACTCAATTATCAACATCTGTCATAGACGTGTATTCTGTAAATATCTATGACATGGGATGTTTGGGATTTTCTGCTGAACTGGCAAATGACCTGCCTGAACTACTGTAGTTTTTTTTTGTTTTTTTTTGCCAAAGATGTAATTTTGTGGCAAGTTTTCTGTTCAATCTGTATGCTGTAAGGTTAATTTTCAGTTTAAAATGTAACACAACACATTGCTACATAAATACTGTATACTTACAAGTGTGCATATCATTTTTCTGTGTACTACAGTCATGTCCAGTATTTAAATTTCCTTGTGAACTTTTACCCACTATTGAAATCTGAATCTGAAAAGCTCAATATGATACGCAATAGGATTCAGCTAAATAGATACAGTACAGTAAAAAATAATAAATAAATAAATACTAGCACAATTTTTAATTTTGGTGCCAATAGTCAATTTACTGACACAAAATCGAGGTTTTTAAGCGTGAATTAAATGTTTTGGGTGAGTTACTACGTTTAGCAGATATTCAATACTGTTGTGACAATAACACTTATAGTTTAGAGAATGTTAAGACCGTTTCCAAAAATGAGCCAAAGCGATTGAGAAAAACTGCAGCAGACGCATAATGTATACATCAACAAACTGTGCAGACAGAGTGGACAGGCAGCTGGAGCTGCTCCACAACTGCGCAGGCTAATGTTAAACCATGTCGTCATAGCCTGCGTTAATAAGATCTGCTAGTTTGTCATAGGCCAACACGTCAACTTAACCTTTTTCACCGTCTCCCTTCAAATAATACAGATTATTCTTCTCTCTGTGTCTGAAGTCATCCATTATCCAGCTGTGTTCCAGTTGTTGGTAAGCTGTAACACTGGTTTAGCTTAGTTACCTTCACGTTAGCTAGTTAGCAGCAGAGAATCCCAGCTGCAGCAGGTGCACTGTCACTGTGCTCAAAGAAACTGTGATAAATATGAACTAAATACATCCTCGAGCTACGAGTTGAAAGATTGTCAACACTACAGAGTGTCCGTCTACAGCCGTTAGCAAGAAGACCAGCACGGACAAGAAGAAGGAGGCAGTGGGTGGCTGCTGCTTGCTTTGCTATGAAAACTGCTTGGCTAGCAAAGGCACCAGAATTAACTGCTTTTATTTAGGATTCCGCGGTTTAAAAGCCAATAACAGTGCAGCCATAGTTTCGTAATCACCTAATAGCCTGACTAATGTCGGTATGAGACAGCTGTGCACTCACCATGGTACAAAAAGAGGCAAATTTGGAGACTGTCATTAGGATTTCCATTCGGCTAGCGCCATCTTCCACCACACAGCCGCGCGCTGACAAGACTGGGCTGGCTGTCCTCGTGAGAGCAGGCAGGCGATTCTGCTGAGCTCGCGACGGAAAGTCCAACCGTTCAAGAAAACAAGAGCATTCACTAATAGTTACTTCCGTCTTCGCTAAATCGCTTTGGGCTGTGATTCGCATACATTCGGACAATCGTAGCCTTCCAAGAAATACTTGTTTGTGTTTCTTGATGCCAAATCAAGTAATGCCAAAACCTGCGATTGAGTAACTACCCATATAATCAAAAATTTTTTTAAAGGTTAGCCTTGCTCAAGTTTTGCGCATGCGCACAACACAAAACCTATCGGGTTTAGAAGGGAATCCTGTTTTGAGAAACTATCGCGAGATTTATACAAGTTGTTTCTTTATTGTGCTAGTTATACAAAATAATTACGTCTTATAATGTGACAACGATGGCGTTAAGATCTCAGCAGATTTAGAGACAAAAGCACTGGGTTAGGGCAGGAAAAATGTCGTGATTTGTGTTAAAATTATTACTCTCGCGAGATCTCTCGCGGCTCTGGGGTTCCCTTCTAGTCACGACCAATTCAATCGTATATTTGCAAGAATTGTATTTTAATGCCCACGTTCCTATATCTTTTTGTTTCTGTCTTGTCTATTTGCAGACTTTGGCTCTGTGTTACTGTGATATTTTGTGTTTTATATCTTTTGTGAATTGCGTTTGTCTTCACAAATGTTTTTTGTTCAAATTAAGTAATATTAATAAACAGTAAGCATGTCACTTAAACGTTATCCATCATAACTGGGTCTGGTGATAATTTGTCACTCCTTTAGCGTCACATTTATTTTGTTCAGGCAAAATAGCGGCCTGCCTCAGCTGTATTTCACAAGGCGGAGTTTGGGGGCCTTCGATCTCTCTTTCCGCCGTACCCGCCATCTTGTTGAGACCGGGGGTAAGAGCCTCTCCGTGTTAAATGTTATTTTCTACTTATTTATCGCATTATTCGTACACAGTTGCATTCATATACACACCACAGATCTTCCCTTGCATCTATTTAGGTTATTATAGCCCAGAAAAACGATATATTTAGTGATATTTTTCGTTGAACGTGAGCAGGACCAGCGGCGTGGCTCTCCATGTGGGCCTGATAGACAGTGCAACGATCAGTAGAAACAGTATTTTCCTTCAATACTTGTTGCCCCTGCTGTAACACAGCTTGGCACGGCAGTAGTCGTGGATATTTGGTCGTTTTTATTAAGCAAGACTGTCAAATAGCAGATACTGTGCTGCCAAATAAAGTGGCAACGGTGCTTAATGTGTTTCATGCTAACCTTAACTTTAGCATATCCCCTCATCGACAGCCGGTGTGATTAGTAGCTTTGTTATATTGTGTTAAATCAAACTGATCAAAACACATCTTTTTTCTTATCTGCGTCCATTACGGATGTATTTGCTAGTTTGTGTTGTCATTCACGTGGATCGGTTGATAAATACTGAGCTCATTTTTGGTTTGTGTGGCAGCTGTGTCTTGGCTTTAAAGACTATCGCTGCAGCTATATCGTGCCTTTCCTTCAGTATGCTTTATTTTGGTGTGAAATATCCATCTTATAATTTTAATAATAAGACTGCAGTTTGCCAGTGATTTCTGAAAAGACAGATTAGGTGTTCCCATTATTGTGTGGTCCATTTAGACGAAAATAAAGCAGGCTCTATGGATGTAATCAAAATCTGTTTCACAGTGAATCACGATTAAAGTTGGCAACGATAAATTTAATTGGTTCAATTTTTTTATAATCCCGATAACCGTGTTTTAGTGTCAGTGAAAACATTGACATTACAAGTCGTAGGATCCCATGTCAAATCAGAGGTTTCCAATACAGAACTTGGTGAAATTGAGTGCGGATCAGTGTTGAACATGTTCAGCATATTTAATATCCTGTTAATGTGGTAATTTTTTGTCACTATAATTGTGGTATAAGTTTATACCATTTCCTCTTAAGTAGACTTATTTTATTACCTTGTCATTCTCACTTGTTAAAAAACACACTTGCAATATATTCACATTGAAGAAGATCATCAGCCTCTACCATGACTTACTGAACTGTATTTCCTTTCAGTAATCAGGCATCATGACGAACACCAGAGGCAAGAGGAGGGGGACGAGGTACATGTTTAGCAGGCAATTCCGCAAACATGGTGAGTACAAATTTAAAAGATGGGTGTTGTTGTTTAAAGGTGTGTTGGAAATTTGATCTTGGTCTAATTGTCTAGTAATGTATAAAATCAAGTTTAAAAAAAAAAAGATGAAAATAATATGTATTAATTGGTTTCTTGTACTTCACAGGACCAATCCCTCTGTCCACATACATGCGCATCTACAAGAAGGGCGACATTGTTGACATCAAGGTAAGACGCTGCACGTGTTGTCTAGTATCCTTGTTTGGGTGATCAGCAAGTTAAACAGTAGAGCAAATCAGGGCTTTATGTAAAAAAATTTGTCACTCACTGGTAAATAATCATAGAACAACAAGATACAGGTTCTTTTGAAGTTATTAGTTTGTGTTATAAAATTTACAAGATTTTTAATATTTTAAAATAGGACATTGCAGTCATTGATGTTTGGGTGAACACTTATCTATAGCTTTTCCTAAGTGGAATCTAAAATTTATTTTTATTTTAAGAGCGAATGCTGGGCAGCTATAAGCTGCAAAGAAATAATTATCTGTTGTAATCTAGTTTGAAATGGAGCTGCTACATCATGTTTGTCAGGTTTTTATTTTTTCTTAATGTATTTTACACAAACCATTTTAAAGGTGATTTAATTCTTGCTATACAATACATTTTTGCATGTGATTTCTTTTTAGGGCACAGGTACCATTCAAAAAGGAATGCCTCACAAGTGCTACCATGGCAAGACGGGACGTGTGTACAATGTAACCCAACATGCTGTCGGCATCATTGTCAACAAGCAGGTCAAGTAAGTACAGAGAGGCGTTTATTGTGACATATCTATCAATGTGTACGTTTATCTAACTCTGAGCTGGCACACACCAAAGGACTTAAAACTGTTTCAAATGAATAACATCTAACATTTAAAGACTATATTCTCATAGTCCTCATGGGACGGTTAAGAGGATAAAAAACCTGTTTGTGATGAGCGCACATTCTTAATCCTTCAGATTGTTGTGATTTTTCATTATTATTTTTTCTTTTCTGGAGATTATAAATCTTGGCATCAGTCTTTTGGTGTATGCCTGCTCATACAGATCATTTAGAAGGTGGGATATGACCCCATCTTCACTTTGCCACCAGGGCTTTTTATGTCCTGAGTGGTCATTCACGTGGGGAAAAGTATCTTATCCTTAAGCACCTCAGTCTAACGCCTGTCCTGTTAGACCTGTGGTTGTTCTGAGGAGACAGCAGAGCTGTGCACATTTTGAAACAGCATTACTTTGAATGTTGAGCTAAAGCTACCATGCAATTTGGTTTTATTTGGTATGAACTTATGTTTTTGGCTCTCAGGGGAAAGATCCTGGCCAAGAGGATCAACGTGCGCATTGAGCATGTGAAGCACTCAAAGAGCAGGGACAGTTTCCTGCAGCGCGTCAAGGAGAACGAGGCTAGAAAGATGGAGGCCAAGCAGAAGGGCACCTGGGTGGAACTGAAGCGCCAGGTATGACATTATTAAAAAATGACTAGTTTCCTTTTTTATTTTGGGTAACTTGACTTAGTAAAAAACATACCTGGAAAAAAATGAAGATTCTTTTGTGAAGGAAGTCATTCAGTTGCAGTGATATATTACCAAGTCAACTCTAGTGTACATTGGATAAAACAATTCGGAATGTAAGTCATAACATTTAATGTCTGGGATTTTAAAATGATAAACAATTCCTCCTCTCTTGTCTCTACAGCCTGCTCCTCCCCGTGACGCTCACTTCGTCAGCACCAAGAAAAACACGCCCCAGCTGCTGGAGCCCATCCCCTACGAGTTCATGGCATAAAAGAGCTCATCAAAATAAAAATATTTGTACACACGCTGCTTGTCATGTTGTCGTTTGTTCACACATTTAAATTATATTGAAGTGTCATGATGTGCCATCGCTCGGTGATGATTGTCCTCCTTTGATTGCTCAAAATGAAACCAGATGCACTTTTCATTTCACCGGCGATCTGAGAGTGACTGGCACACATGTCACAAGCATTTTAAATCCTCACATCTGTACCTGTCGGATCTGCAATGTTTATATTTCCACTATCACTAATTAGCCAGTTGACTCTGTAAAGTTGCAATTAAAAGCCCTGCACACTTATTACTTTTTCCTGATTAGACCCTGGGGTTTATAGGTGATGCCTTTTCCTGTCTGCTGAAACAGGACAAATTACATCATTAGTATGACCAATGTCTTGTGCATGGAAGACATTTTGACATGTTATTAGGAAAATCCCAGGTGAAATAAAATCAATTTTCCTCATTTGCCTCAGGTCCAGGGTTCTGATGTTGGATGTCCAGTGGTTTTATGGGCCCTAATCACACAGGTGTTTTCATTTAATTTTACTGGTTTGTAGACCAGGGTTAGGGTTAGTCAATTCTTTTCATATCACAGACCCCCACAATAGATGCACATCAAACCACAGACCTTTTAAATTATTTTTTTTTAAGGTTAAAATAGTTAATAGTCAGTGATCAAAATGGGGTCCCTATAAATAATAATCAAAATAGCCAACTCTATTTCCTTCCTCTTTAGAAGAAATGTCATAAAAGTTAAAATATTCTGTTCCTCCTTTTGCTGAAGACCCGCTTAAAGGACCTCGGTCTGAACAGTGCTGTTTTAGAGCACTTAAGGTGTGTATTCTCAAACTGATTTACTAAGATGAAAATAATAAACTCACCCTGGTGAGTAAGACAGCATTGTTAGTAGGGCTGGATAATATGGACCAACTCAAATAGCACAATATCTTTAACCAAATAATTCGATATTGTGACAGTATTGTAGGGATGACTGTTGACACCAGTTTACTGTAACACAGGCGTTAAAACCTGGAAGACAACTCTTATATCATGATATAACAATATATAATGTAAGATCATATATAGTCTTGCCAGGAGAAATGTAAAGAAAAGAAATATATCAATAAAGAGAACTGATTAAAAAAAAAGCATAAGCATAATTCAGTCTCATTTATGTAGTGTATGGATTCCACAGGTTGTGTTTGTGCTGCAGTGGAGCAGTAGGTGGCAGTGTGCACCAGGATATGTGTCAGGCTTTGACTAAACATCAGGGCCCTCAGCTGTGCAGCAGCAGACTCACTGCAGAACACCAAACTGAGATGTTAGTGGAGTTAATGAGTATCAGACTTCTATGAATTAATTGTGATCCATATTCTGATTGGCCAATACTAAAACAACATATATGCTTCATCTATGACTTGTCAAAACTTTAGTTGATATATATTTGGGTGTTGGGCAGACCATGATTCAGCAGTTTCCCCCGAACCTACAGAAACCAACCACTGTGATTTTCCTTAAAACCACCTGTACACAGGGGCATATTGTGGAAATAAATTGCTATTTTTTAAAAATAAAAAATGATTGATAAAATAATTAACCCTGTAATATTGCTGTAGATATCGTCACAGTCTGGTGATATTTGTTATATTGTCCTAATCCATAATTCAGATTTGATTGGTCAGAACAACTCTGGGATTTGCAAATCTACATTTGTAACAAGTGAGAATGACCATTTTTAATATTTACACTTGCTTTTAACTAATCGAAACTAATTCTAGACATGCATTAATTACTTCTGAGAAGTTCAAAATCTATTAAAACATTTTATAATGTTTCGTAACTTTTTACTTTATCTGTGCTGTCAGCTATAAAGAACTGCTTAAAGCAGCCCGTGAACATCTTTATTAACCTTTTTTCTTTTTTTTTTTTAACATGAGTGTGTGGATCTATAAAATGATAAGAATTGTGCTAATTTATATTTGTTCACCATTTAAATGGTGACATGTTGATAAAATTCTTCCATTTTTAAAGTACATCATTGTATGTTTTTGTCAGAATGTTGCAGCACAGTGTGTGTGTGTGTGTGTGTGTGTGTGTGTGTGTGTGTGTGAGACC
>JAJHUR010077736.1:0-22424 GCA_027495735.1 Lutjanus campechanus | reverse complement strand
CCCTTATAAGGTGGAAAGATTCTAAACAGAACCCCCACAGAGGGTTATGGGTGGAACCAGTGCTCCATAGAGGGGTTCTCTGTAGAACCTCTCATATGGGGTTATGGGTCAAACTTTTCACAGATGGTTCCAGGTATACCCCTTTCTGTTGCGTTCTTGGCAGAACTCTTTGAAAATGTTCCAGGTGGAACCTTTATAAAAGGTTCTATCAGGAACCAAAAGCGTTCTCCTCTGGGGACAAGCCAAAGAACCCATTATGTTAGTTAGCTCCTTTTGTTCTAAGAGTGTAGACTCTGTCCTGGCTCTACCTTTTCTGTCTCTTCCACATCTTTATAGCAGTTGTTTCATCTCTGCCTTCACACACACACACACACACACACGCCAGCCGCTGATTCATACTCCAGAGGAAAGGATTTTGTCCAACAAAGACGACGCCTCACCGTTCCATATGTCGTCTTTGCGCTTCGCTGTGCCCCAACTTTTTTTTGTGATTGGATCATCTCTCTTGCAGCAAACCCAACATCTGTTGTTTTGGGGAGTTTTACCACTTCACACTCACCATTCACATCTGTTGGAACCGATACATTTTGCTGTTAACTGTAATAATCATTCTGATATTGAACTGCACCTCCGGGGGTGCTGTTAGAAATTCTGGACGCCAGGAACAGAGCTCTCAGCGAGGAGTAACAATTATTCCTGGTTCATTTCAAAGGCCTTTGTCTAGGTCTAGTATATGCTTGTTTCAACCCTGTATTGATGCAAACCTGTTGACTCCCACATGAATAAAGAACCCCCTTTTTATTATCTCCATCTTTATTGTCATTGAGACAAGATTACTGAGCCTTAACTTCATATATCTTCGCTATGAACATTTTGGTCAGAGTACATTTTGACATGTCACAGTTATAAAACCATTTGAGTAAATAGATTAATGATAGTTGACTTCAATATAGCTCCTTCAGTTGCAGGGTCATGCTATTGTGCACGCTAGCTCACTGTCACATTGTCATGACTTACACTCTCAGACATACAGTAAACAGCTAACTGGAAACATAAAGGGCTCTTCACCTTGTCCCCATAGGAGAACCCTTTTTGGTTTCTGGCAGGACCCTTTTAAAAGCTTCCACTTGGAATCCTTTTAGACAGTTCTACCTTGAACTCAACATAAATTATTATACCTAGAACCATCTGTGAAACGTGTCACTCAGAGCCCCCTCTGAGAGATTCTACAGAGAACCATTCTATGGTGTAATGGTTAGGTAACAAGAATGCATAAAGGAGGTCCTTTTTATATTTCAAGGGTTTTATCACAATTTAACACAATCATGGGTTCCCACCAAGAACCTGCTTTAGAATCCACACAGTAGGTTCTACCAAGAATCAAAAATTTATATTCTAAGGAATTTATTTAGAACCCACCCAAAATCCCTTTTGTGTTAACCTCTCAAACTCTTCCAAAATGGGTTCTTTGGAACACTTTGTCTTACAAAGAACCCTGGATGAACACTTTCTTCAAAAAAAAAGCTTCTTTAGAAGCAAATGATTCTGGGTGAAACATCAGCCCTTCAGGAAGAACCCTTTTGGTACCCTTGTTTCTAACAGTGTCAGAGCCGGCTGGCCCATTAGGCAATATAGGCAAATGCTAAGGGTGCCGTGGCCTCCAGGGGGCGCGACAAAATCGGGAAAAAATTCACCTTCAATATAATTATATTAAAACTAGTTATTACCCTTAAAATGGAAAAGCCAACATAGATGCACATGTAAAGCAATGCCCAATTAATATTACTACAAATGATAATACCAAATAATCTGGCTAGCTAACATTTTTCCTGCTTTTAATAGTCAATCAAAATGCTATTCCCTTTTCACCCCTTTATATATATTAGATTTTTAACCCTAGTTGTTCGTTGTGTTACAGTTCAAATTGTCTAAAGCATTGTCTGATGAAACTTTACATCAGTGTTAAAGTACACATTATTATTATTATTAATAATAATAATAATAATAATAATAATAATAATAATAATAATAATAATAATAACATATAATTTAGCATTCCCACATGCCATATTAAACTGCAGTTTAGTGCTTCTTTGCATTTGCTAACCAACATTTCACTGTAATGACAATAAAGTTGTATCTAATCTAATATGCATATCAGAAAAAATGTGGTAAGGGTATTTATATTGTATTTCAGATTTTTTGTATTTATTTGTAATTTGTTAAGTATGTAAATTGGGTGACATGTTATCTTATAAATTAAAGACAATGGTAAAAACAATGCTATTCGATTTCTTTTGTAACCGTATGTAAATCGCTGATGGAGGGGGGCACCATATAAAATCTCGCCTAGGGTGCCACATTGGGTTGGGCCGGCTCTGAACAGTGTACTGGGATATTTGAATGGAACAGAGCCATTATTAATGTTCTTAGTAACGCCTCTGCTTTTCCTACTATGACAAGTCAAAGTGTCTGCTGTCAAAAAGGTACATTGTAGTGAAAGTATCAATGAAGTTTAAAGTAGCATGAAATGGCAACACTCAAGTAAAGCACAATTGCCTCAAAATTACACTGAAGTGCACTGAAGTACTTAAGTAAATGTACTTAATTACATTCTGCTGCTAACCTTAATTATATATCTTCAAAAGCATAAACTAAATTGTACCTTAAGAATGCTTTAGTTACAGTATTTGCACCTGCATGGCTAGAACACAAGAGAGAGTTGAAAAGTATGCAATATTTCCACATAAGTTCACTATGAATATTTTGCATGTATGTCTGAAATATTTTTGCCAAAGCAAAATGCTTGTAATTTTGTAAAACATATGTAGTAAAGAAATAGTAATGACCCAAAGCTGAACTGCATGGTCCTATTCTTATAGTGCTATTAAAACAGTACTTTAAAATTAAAGAGACATATTGCTTGTTACTGCCTGCATTATTCATGTTGTGGGGACATATATCTCTTTACACACTCACATTGTGGGAACTAGCCTAACTTACAGGGACAAAATGCAAGTCCTCATAATGTACACTAAATCATTCAATTGTGGGGTGAAGACAGGGTTAGGGTTAGACAACTAGTCGTAATGGGTAGGGTTAGGGTACGTCTCCAGGAAATGAATCTAAGTCAGTGCCTCCATGTGTGAGCATGTGAAAGGGATTACTGCATTTTACTTAAACCAAAAAGAATATAAAGTAGTAGTTTGTCATGTATGGGGGAATACAGAACCAAACACAAAACATCCTCATACTGTATATCCTATTTGCAATTACCACTGGGAGGCTGACACAAGGTTCAAGGTTTATTTATTTAGCATTTTACAACACAGGATTGTATAATGAGATGTTAGTTGTAGTTCCCTTTATGCTACTCACAAAAAAATTACAGTAAATAAATAATAAGTTATAAAAATTAAAACTATTTTTCATGGTTGAGTGCTGAGGATAGCTTTAGCTGAGTTTGAGGGCAGAAGCTGCTCTTTAGCTGAGTTTGAGGGCACAAGCTGCTCTTTAGCCTGGTGGTATGGTGGCAGATACTTCTGTAAATCGTGGCTGATGGCAGCAGGGTGAACAAACTGTGGCTGGGGTGGGTATTGTTTTTTAGTATCCTCTGGGCTCTGCGCAGGCACCTCACCGACTCAGTATCACTGATGCTTGGTAGATGGGTACAAAGCAGTTTGTAGTGTTTCCAGTTGGGATGCTTTAAATTGCTCCTCTGTAGAAGTTTTTTTCTGTGATGTTGATTCTCAGGAACAGCTCCTTGGTTTTTCTGGCGTTGAGCAGTAAGTTGTTTTCTTTGCTCCACACTGCAAGACTGTTGATTTCCTCCTGATACAAAGTCTCACCGTTGTTAGAAGTCTGGCCAGTGATGGTGGTGTTATCTGCAAAATTCACAACAGAGTTTTCTCCATGTCGGGGGCTGCAGTCATGCGTGTACAACATGAACAGGAGGGAGCTGAGCACACAGCCCTGGGGGGCTCCAGTGTTGAGCACCAGAGTGGAGGAGGTGAAACCACCAATTCAGGCCTGCTTCGGTCCATTTGCAAGGAAGTCAAATATCCATTTACACAGTGAGATACTCAAGCCCAGGGTGTTCAATTTGCCAATCAGCTTCATGGCAGAGATTATGGTGAATGCTGAGCTGAAATCAACAAACACCATTCTGATATAGGTTCTGTTCCTCAAGGTGAGTGAAGACTGACAAGAATTCACAATTGTTACTTTTGGTCTGTGATGAGTCAAATCATGCAGCGTTGATTAGCATTTCCATAGTCACTTCTAACGTGTCAAGCTGTGCCAAGTCGCACCCAAGATGGACCATCTCCACAGTCAGACTAAAGCACGCCCGACGGATGGGTTGCAGTGTCATCTTGCTAATGGCAGCCAACCCGTGATGACCCCTGCCCCCAGCCCTCTCCCCCAACAAACCAACTGGTGTGTGCTGGCAAGCAGAGAGAAAGGCGTTTTTAAAAGCCTCTGTCTAGTCAGCTCTCAGTACTTTTGTAGCTTCTAAGTGAATCTCTGTGGTTCAAAGTTTAGTTTCTCTCCTGGGTCGCTGCTTGTACTTTCAGGTATCTGCTTTATTATACTTTTTGCTTTCAGCTGTATAGGAGTTGTGTCGAGTTACCGCTGATGCAAACCCAACATTTCTTTCCAAAACAAAAGGAGACTTTTATTGTGAAGAATTTTTAGGAAATTAAATGTGATAATCCATCATTTTGTAGCCACATGACTCAAAACAAGCGCACAGTTAAAAGCATATCTTCAAGTGGGTAGTTCTGTTCTAATGAAGAGGCAAATCCTTCCCTTGCTGGCTTGATGCATCTGAGTCAAACTGAGTCAAATCAAGCCTGTACATGTGTATAGAAAAGGGGCTTGAGTGGAGGGCACTGGAGATGGCATCCATTGTTGATCTGTTGGTTCTGAGTGAAAAAAAATGGTAATGGTCCTGGATCACTGGGATGTTGTCTATAAATTGCTGGAGAACCAGTTTCTCAAACCACACATCAGAGTGGGGATGAGTGCCTAGGCCTGGCCCATATAGCTGCAAAGTCTGTCATGATAGTCTGAGTGATGACATGTTGTGAACCCCAAAGGGTAACCTAATAAAATAAGTTTATTGTATTACTGGTCTTGGTCAGGAAGGTATTCTTGCAGTTTATACACAGCAGTGGTCTGATAGATGTCCATCCATCCATATCCAGGGGGGTTGGGGGTTGTTGACAATAGACCAAGCAACGCGAAGGGGGAGCAGTTATACTCAGAGCTCCCTACCAAATGTCCAAGCCCCTTGACCTCTAATAGATCAAGGGGCTATAACAGGTACAACTTTATCTGCACTGGTTTTGCACCCTGTTGTCTCAACAACAACAACACAGATAAGCTGTTTGCGGGTCTCTTGTAGAACCTAGGGATATGATTGACTGTGTAAGAGCCGGGGCAGGAGCACATGTGGGGTTTGTCTATTAAATGATTGGCTGTTCATGTGTCACTTGTAGCATGCTCCATTATCAAGGGATATGACAGGCTGTTTATAAGCCAGTATATAGTTGTGCCATGCTTTCATGGTGGTTTGCATTTAATGCATTTAAGTGTACATATCAAACTATCGAACATTTTATATTACTGCTTCTTTATTGCAATTGATGACATTGTCAGTAGATATCACTACCATTTTATCTAGTTCTATCTAGTGCATCTATTTTGTACATACTTTTTCTTAGTACGTGCTCTCTTCCCAGGTTACAGCTCATGTTTAAGGGAAACTCCATGTGATCTGAATGCAGCATCCGTCTCCCTCCACCTTTCACTTAAATCACTCCACATACCCTCCTGGTTTCTAAGTGGCACACATGACGAACACGGGTGATTAGCCTATGTAATGACCTCTGCAGTGTGCTTACAAATCACAGAACCACCGTCACACCCTTCAGAGACAGATCTCTGTAGATGGGATGCTGTCTACCTGCTCAGGGGTGTGTGTTTACATGCTCCGTGTAAATACATAAATAAGTAAGGGCAGCTGTTCCTTGGAGTCAAATAAGTTACTCAGATACCCATCGCTGCAGTCTGGAGACGTGTTATAACGTCAATATATTAGCAAAGGCAACCAACACCAGCATGGTGAATTGTGAAAGTGCAACTGTCTCGGGAGCAAACATTTCTTGAAGAGGTGGACGATGATGGGGTGTTTACATGAAAGTGCTGCTAATGGAAGCACAGCACCATGAGTGTGTGTGTGTGTAGGCGGGTGGGTAGATGAGGTCGGTGGTGTGGGTGAAGGGAGTGTATAATTTGCCTCTGTGCTTGCCATCATGTGTGTGGGCGGGCCTGTATGTTGATATGCAATTTTCCTCTGCGATTGTCGTCATGCGTGTGGGCGGGCCTGTATGTTGATATGTAATTAGCATGTTTGTGCGGGTGTGTGTGTATTCTATGAATATGCTTGTGAGATAAATGTATGCTCATGTGTGAGGTATATAAAAACCGTGAAGAATTCTACTCCTTGTTGCTCTGTCCCCACTGGCTGTTTATGTTCTCTTTTTCTCTTCTGCACCACACACACACACAGACACATACACGCACACACACACTTCGCAGCACCCTCCCTGTCCATCCTTTCCTCTCCATCATACTTCCCTCTGCGGAGCTGCCAGAAAAATGGCTGTCTTTTAAATGGCCCACTCAGCATGGTAAGATAACTCGCTTATCATCAAGGTCTGCTCTCTGCGTAGACATCGTGCTTGCGCACAAAAACACCGACACACAACTGAGGATTTGTGCAAGGCTATGCATTTGCATACCCCGCACACACACGCACACATTCACACGCTGCTAACCCTGCATACATGTTTTTTTGGAATACAGGTAGATGAATGTACACACACACCTGCTTGCTCTAAGGCCCATTCCTCATCCTCATTTCTAGCTTTTTCCACAAACCAGTGCACCCTCCCCACCCCTCCTCCCCCATCCTCCTTGCTTTACCCTGTCTGCCCCATAGGGGAGATTTCACACAGAGTGAAATACAGCGTTGCCAACATATGTCTCTAGCAATCAATTTATGCCACAGGGCTATCTCTCTTGGCTCCCTCTGCTCAGACTCTACCACAGAGGGCTGCATGCAGGCCGGCTTGGCTCTGTTCTCATCGTGTTTACAGCCAGAATTAGTCTAATAAGAAGCATTTGCTTTGCATTGACTGACTCTTTGCTTTATTTATGGGTGTATTGACAAATGACAATAAGCAGCCGTCTTCAGCCCATCTCATTTACACGGTGAGCAGTTACTGAAGCAGATTGTTTGATGTGCTGCCTTTCATTTAAGTCTGCAGTAATGTGGAAATTGTAATCGCTGGCGTGGAGCAGGTAAGTAAAAGTAAAGAGCTGGCTTTTGATAAGTGAGAATGAGGCGGCGGAGATCAAAAAGGGCTGTCTGAACCGCTTCCGGCATCTTCCCTAAGTGTTTTGTTTTCAAGGTAAAAATGTTGCGTGGAATTTGTAATGATGATCAGGCCAGTGTGATGTTTGTGCTCCCTGTAAACACCGTGTCGCCCTGCAGCCCGTCGGTAATTCCTGTGTTTCAGCACCAGTGGAGTGGACAGTTCCCTGTGAATTCTCCCGCTCTTTGGTTTTCTTCTGCCAACAAAATAAATGCCCACTTTCAGGGTGAGGGCAGCAATGCATTAAGAACACAGGGAGGAGGGAGTGAGGAAGGAGAGGGGGAGCGATTTAGTGAAAAAGTGGCGAGATAATCTAAGACAGGTGGCTGTTGTTTTTTTCCCTCTTTTTAGGGAGAAAATATGTCTGGGCTTGGTTGCATAAAACCACTTTGGCTGAGATTTCTTTTAAATCTTCATCTCAGGATGCCTTAAGAAAAAACAAGTTACATAAAATCATCGTAAGGATTTCCTTAGGACGTTGTAAGGGAAAACCTTTAATCTCTAAGTGTTTGCCCTAAGATACTTAAAGGAGAAATACATAAGATTATAGTTATTCAAAAATGAGAATAGTATCTTTCATAGGTTGAATCCCTATTTAATATACAATCTATGGCTGAAGCGAGTTGTTTCCCTCCGCCCCCTCCTCCAAAACTCAGGCAGGTTGCCTGCAGGCTGCAGGGACACTGAATATGAACACAAGACGACCACAACATTATCCTTGGACAATAACAAGTAACAGTGAGTTTTACACAATACACTGAGCAGCTGTTTTTAAATGTCGATTGTCTGTCGATGTAAAGTGAAACCTGGTATACAAAAAACAAAAGCCCACTGTTAACTCCCTGCTTTACTCTCTGCCAGGCTCCATTAACGTATGGCTTAATGTAAACATTACAAATATCTTTTCTTTCTAAAAGGTTATTAATAATTTTGTATGGCTCATTAACAGACCCTTACTCATTTAGTGAACATTCAGCATTAATTTTAACTCCAAAAAATGTGAAACAGGATCAACAAAAACAGATGTTCCAGCCAAGAATTCAAATTTCAAAGGAGAACATTCTGGCTGTAGTGCTGTTGTCAGAAAAGCTGGTATTCCAAATAAGGATTTTTTGTTCATCTCTAATAACAAATCATTTTTTATGATTTATTGCAGTAAATATATTACATTTTTTCTTCATGTGTTGCTAAAAGGTCCATAGCGACCATTTTCCTTTTAACAGTTGTTAAAAACTTTGTTGCTAGTGCTAAGGTCAAATCACGCACAACTTTGTCTCATCATCTTCTATTTATGTTAGCTATGTAATCACATTGAAACTCACCAGGTTTTGTCAATATCTGACTGGTTCCCACCTCCTTTTTTTGATTTCACAGTTATATTTTTATTTGTCCTCATTACTTCATCACAGAGTGACGGTGTTAGCCAAGTTAGCTAACAACGGACAATTGCTGTGTCAAATCACATACGATGAACTACATACCAAAAATGTGCGTTATCACGTCACTTCCTTTTGAGATGCATAACCATGGTAACCTGTGACACAAAGAACTGTATTACAAAATATGGCAAAGTGAAACCTTACCAACATTTAAACTGAACCATTGTTGACATCAAACACAGCTGCCTTGGTTGCTCTCTACCTTTGTCTGTTACGTTGTCATTGCTGCATTGTATTTTGGGATATTTACTGTATGCAGGCATAGTGTCCAGTGCTTGCATACTGTAATATTGCTCTGGAAATAGTATGCACCTTGCATTCTGTTGGTTTCATTCTATGGTTTGGGACATACTCACATACTGTTTTAGCTTTTTAGAATGGAATTTTAGGGCGGACGTTTAGCTCAGTGGGTAGAGCGTCCGACCCATGTATTGAGGCTGTAGTCCTCTGCAGCGGCCGCTGGTTCGACTCCCGCCCTCGGCCCTTTGCTGTGTGTCATTCCCTCTCTGTCTGCCCTGTTTCCTGTCTACTCTCCAGCTATCCTATCAATAAAGGCAAAAAATGGCCAAAAAAATAACTTTAAAAAAAGAAGAAGAAAAGAATGGAATTTCAGACGTAGCCAATAATGCTACCAAGTAACATTAAAGAATGGTTTGAGTGAAACGAAACCATGGTAACTGAGGTGCACATGTGCTGAATTAGGATAGTAACTGTCATGAAAGCCTTACACTTAGACAAGGAGACACCCAAAGAGGCTTTATACAGGACTCCTAAGTGAAGCCCTCAGCTTAGGGAAATATTTTGCTTAAGGGAAAAAAAAACTTAAGTCTGAAACTTAAGGTGGTTTATGCAGCCAAGCACCGGCCTCTTATCTGAGCAGTGATGTGGGATCATTAATTTGCCTGCTTCTTCTCCCACTGCTCCTGCTGAAGCCTGCCGTTTCAGTCGATTGCCTGTGGTCGTTAAGACAAGAGGCAGGATGGAGGGAGGAAAAATGGCGAGGAGATGGAGAGATGAAGAGCAGATTTATGTGGACACGCGTGTGGAAAGCATACAATAGATTGTGGACACGTACAAACACAGCTACACACCTACACAGACACAAAGAAATTGATTCCTTTCATTCTCTCACGTACACGCACATGCGGACACACAGCGGCCTAATCGCAGCCGCTGTGTAAAATGGAAAGCTCAAATGACGAGCTGGATGGACTGATGGACTGTCTTCATTACGTTCCGGTCCGCCTCTGAAAAACCGTTGGGAGGAGACGTGGAGGTAAGAGCAGTTTTAAATCACCATAATCCCTTCCCAGTGCCTTTTCACTGCTGCTTTTAAGTCGCCTCTCTTGCTCTCCTTCCTTGTATCTCTTCCTATTTGTCCATGTCAAACTACCCATGTGTAGAAAATAGGTGCCCTTCACTGTGAAATAACGCCGGGCTTTCTCTTCAAACAGGGAAAAAAAAGGACACCGCTGGGGTCCTTGAGGGTTTCAAAACTCCCAGTAAGAATATTCCCTTCTGCCATGCATTCATTTATAAGTGGCATGGACCCCTGCTGGTACCTCCCCTCCTTCACATCATGGCATTATTCTCAGCTTTAAATGCTCCTATCAATTAGCGGCAGTTCGAGGATTGCTTAGGGCAGCACAAGTACACCTCAGTGATTCAACCTGTCATCTTTTATAGATGTTGGTGAGACCGAGGCACATCTGCCCTCAGAGGGACCAGTGTGCCAAGTGGTCAGCCGTGGAATCCATTTTCCAGAAGTGGTCCAATAAAGTAGGCGAATAATGAGCAATGGAGTGTGAAAGCGTGAGGCCTGGCTGAATAACAAGGTCAGTATTATCGCATGTGCTTAGTTTATATCGACGTCAGGGCCGCGAGGATCTTGGTGGCTTTTCAGAGCACTCGAAGTGTGGAGCTTTTATCGGGACCAATTACACAAACTAACATCGATTCTGTTTGAACCAGAACTGAAAACAAACCAGTGCAGCATTTAATGAGCCTCAGCGCTATTAAAAGCTGAATTTTTTCACTGTAACCCTGCTACTAAAGCATTCTGTGTTAACCCAGTCTAACAGCTTTCTGTTAACTGGATTTTTGTTCACTTTTGTTCGCTAATTACAGGTGGGAGTATCAAAAAGAAAATGTAATTTCAACAATTACATAATCAGTTAAAGACGGTGCATTCAAATTGCAACTCAACACATTTTCCAAATGGGAACAAATACCTAAATTATGAACAATTATTTACAACAGAGCTATAAACGGAACAAAAAGACATGGGACAAAAGCCAAGAAGGCATGTGAAAATGACATTTAAGGGTTGTGATCTACTGAAAAATATTCCAAAATGATGAATAAAATGAATAGAGTAAAACCAGTCTCAGGGGTTTATCAGTAGGGCATTTATCTGGCCAACCCACTGACCATTGTTCTCCGTACCCAGCTTGACATCCCCACAGAAGCCATTGTTATGAAGGTCACTTCGCGGAAAAGAAATGAAAAGCGCTTCATTGCAGAAAGTTCAGGCTGAAGACCTGCACTTCATTCAGCTACTGTTGCATTATGCTCCCGTGGTTGACTTACACTATTCAAACAGTACAATGCTACGCGGCCTCTGCAGCTCCCAGTTGGACCGCATGAATGAGGAGGCCTGGACCTGCGCCATTGGTACTTTGTCAAAAAGTTCCACCAAGTTGGACGACAGCCTCCCAGGAGGCTGCACACAACCAGGAAGGTCAGGTCCAACAGTGGATGAGACTGTCTGCATGGGAGGGTGGTTGTGGTTTTTTGTTTGAAATAACAGGAAAATGTTTATGTCAAACTGCATTAAATTATTTGTAGGACTCCTGGCTTACTTGTATTTTGTACCTAAAGTTCATGTGTGTATGTGTATCATGTGGTTTTTTTTATATTTCACGTCACAGAATCCAAACTAGCAAATGCACATTCTGGCAACATTTGTTTTTTGTTCTGGAAACACTGATTGAATTCTGCATAACAAGTGACAAGTGAATAAGTGACAAGTTTTTCCTCATACAAAACCAATGTTTTGTCTTTCCCAAAAGGTTCTGGAAAGGTTAGTCTACTGTTCCAGGAGGGTTACTTGAACGTTTTCCCTCAAAGTTTCCTGGATGTTAAAAAGGCAAGTTTTTCTGATGCAAAACCAGTGTTATTGTTATGTTACCAAAAGGTTCTGTGAAGGTCAGTTGAATGTTCCAGGAGGGTTACTGGAAATTTTTCCATAATATTCTTAGTCAAGTTTTTCTTACTTAAAATCAACATTATTGCTACACTTGCAGGATGTTCAGGGAAGGTTGGCTGATGTTCCAGGAAGGTTACTTGAACGTTTCCCTTTAATGTTCCCGAGATAGTAGAACAAGTTTTTGTGACATAAATGTAAAACTTGTAAAACATGTAAAACTAAACTTATATTTATGTTTCTGAAACATTCTGGGAAAGTTCATTGAATATTCCAGGAAAATTACTCGAACATTTCCCCTAAATTTCCCTGGAAGTTAAAATCGTAAGTTAGCATTACATGAACAACATTTTGGTAACGTTTCTGGAACATTCCAGAGAGGTTTGTTGAATGTTCAGAAAAGGTTACCTGAACGCTCCCCTTAACTTCCCCCAGATGTTTAAAGGATAGTTTTTAAGATGTAAAAGTAACGTTGGGGTCAACATTGCAAGAATGTTCTCTAAAGTTCGTTGAATATTCCCCTTAACATTCCTTACATGTTGTAGCAAGTTTTCCTACTGCAAAGCTAATGCAAAATTTACAGTCCTAGAACATTCTGTATATTTGCGCAACATTCTTAGAACGTTGTGGGAGGGCATATAGAAAAACAACAAACATGGAGCTTCAGGGGAACGTTCTTTCATTTGGGAATGTTTCATTCAACAAAAACATCTGCACAACATTCTTAGAACAGTGTGGGAGGATTACCTAAGGGTACCAACAGGGAACCGCGGGGGAACATTAGAAAGATTACTTCATATGGTTATTAGAAAACCTATAAGAAATGTTCCGAGAATGTTATGGAAATGTTATGTGTTGGCTGGGATGAATCAGTTGTGTCCCAGCACATTTTTGCTTATGTAGATATCATAATAATGACCAACTTTACTTTCAGCAGTTACATTTACCAGATAACCTCACAGTCTCAAGTTCTGAATAAAGTCTGCATAAGCAATGAGAGCACAACCAAACCACTTGCTGCTGAATTGTCATTGTTGAAAGTGCACATATATGCAAGCTCTGCACAAAAACGTCAGATGAAGATTAATCTGCTCCCTTTGTATGCAGAGAAAAGAAGAGGTGATCTTTAAAAAGTGAAGCTAAAACAGGATCTTGTGTATACAGTTTTTAGCTACCTTAGATATTCAAAATAAATATTTTATAAAGTCCAGTTCAGTTATTGTTTAAAATAAAAGCACAATGTATCATAGCTGCAGTTACAATCTTTTGACTAATGACCATTGTCAGCGTTTCCGGTACCACACACACACTCGTGGGACGTTAATGAGGACGCTTCTTCAAACCTCCAACTGCAGGATGAAGAGTGATAATTGTGTGAATAAGAATGTGTATGTATGTGTGTGTGTGTGTGTGTGTGTTCGTGCATGGCGGAGAACCTTGTTCACGTGTCATAAAAGTTGTGCATGGACATTGGATTCAACTCTGTCTTTCATTAAGCTGATAATGAGCTGACACAGAGGTCAAGCATGGACGGTGGTGCAGGAGAGCTGTGCACATTAATGAAAAGGAACTTGTCTGAGTGGCCAGTAAATATTATTTAACACAGTATTAAAATTTCACAGTGTCTTATACCCAAACAACACGGCCCTGCAGTGTGAAGCCTCTCATTTAAAAGAGGAAAGAGTCTGAATAGCACCTTTTAGACACAAAGTGATTCATAATTAATAAAATAATTGCACCCTGCGCTTTTATTAAGACTTGTCATTTCCATCCACATCTACACACTTATTATTATTGAACTGGAACAAAAAAAATTTTAAATTGATGATGGTGCCTTTGTGCCTATAACTACTAGCAATATGTTATTGTTGAATGCCACCAAAACAAAAACAAAAAATGATAAACTTATCAAATTTTACCAGATAATAGATGATCCTTCATTTATCTTTGAACAATTTGTACTCAAATCAAAATATGAAATGAATATTTCTTCTCCCTGAAGTTGCTACCCATGAATCTTGAAATTTCGCTGAAACAGAGCGAGGGCGAGCGATTTTTCAGGCAAGCGATACGCCGCTCAGCCTGTTCGCTGACGCACGGAGGGGGTGTGAGCTTTGACGGCTATGCTCTTTAATGTTGCTATGGTTACAAGTTGGATAGCGGATGAATTAAACGGTGATTAAACTTGAGCCAAACTACGCGTGCGTTAAACGGTTTTAACACACACCTGCCGGCCAATCAGAGAAGAGTATTCACCCAGACCATGGTGTAATGATTAATCACTGACATCCCTAATCCAAATGTCTTTTGCCTTCAGCCAAATGCCTCACATGAAGAATCTGGGCCTTTTTTTTTGCTCTTTTCATACTACATCACACATCTCCTCTCCAACAGCCACTCATATATACACTACACTGTATATATCCAACATATATCTACTATAACTGTACTGTCATGCATTATTTCAGCATGGGGGTAAAGAGAAGCCTGTGGAGGAGTCGTTGGCAGTGGTGCCAGCCACCCCGGCACTCTGACAAGATTACCTCTCCACCCAATTCAATTAGAAGCCCACTTCCCCCCTTCAGGATCTCCATAATCATAACAGATGGCTCTGTATGAGACACCCACCATCTTTCACCTCCAAGAGGCCTGGAGAGGAGTGGAGCTGGAGCACTCATCATGGCACAGCAGAAGATCATGTCAAGGCTTTTTCACTCTACGTCAGTGTAATACCTCTTTTGTAGCTGCTGATGTGTCTGTGGTGCACAGATATACTATTTTAATATGAGTGAAGGCACAGTCAGAATTGCAGAAACAGGGCAACATAGTACTGAAACAAGAAACTGCATTGGATTTTCTTTGATATTCTCCCATGATTGATATGTGTTTAAGGATCGAGCATATAAGCAACATGACTTCAGATAGAGCATTTTTGTTGTGCACTCAATCGGCTTGACTGATTGGCACTCCATATTGTTTTGTGTTTTGTAGGAAGTGGTTTGTGTTGGGGCTGTTGAAACGTTCACTTGTTTCTTCTTTTATCCAGCTGTCAAAATAACACACCAAAGCTATCTGCTATTTGTGAAAGAACAGGAGATGAGAACAGATGAGATTCAATCATTTAAGTCCACTGAGTTTTGTAATATCAGGCTTTTGCCTGGGGGGGTCTGAGAAGGAGCAAGTGAGAAGTCAAAAGCTTCTTTGGTCTTTTTCTGAGCACCTCAGAATTCTTAGTAACAGTGATTTGACACATGACGGTTGCAAATTATAGGCTATGTTAATGACATATGCCTTTCTATCAAAGCGGAGTGTATTCTCTATTTGTCTTGTGAAGTCCTTCAAAATCTGCTCAAGGTTCACCTTCTCTAGTCAATGCATAATAAACACTCTGTCTCTGTCCCACTGAGAGTTTTCAAACATTTTGAGGTGAACGAGAGCTCACCAGTCACACTGTGGTTGTCAAAAACGTCAGAAAGGCCATGAACACCTGACTGAAGGTTGGAGTTCCAAAATGTAAAAGACGTTGCTGCTGGATCAAAGCATAGACAGTGTCATAAATAGTGGACAGAGCCTCCGTGACACCACCAATAGGAATCTGAAGAGCTGCTTCGAAGCTCACAGTATGGTGGCTCTGGCCATTGCCATCTTGGCAGTGCTTGACTTGGGTAATTCCTAATCCGAAAGGTGGAGTGTGGATAAAGCTGAGGCTGCCGAATGAAACAGCTACCTAGCAGCTGACAACCTGTGACGGTACTGACTTGTCAAGCAAAGTTCAAACGCAGAGAAATCGGTAATTTATTCAAGGTAATGGCATGTTTCCCTAGCTGTTGCTAGCTAGTTGCTATAACTTCCGGAAAAACACAGGATAGGTTGAACACATCGGAGAGTGAGGACGGAACATGACTAAATGTAGCATGAATAAATCTTCAATATCACCTCATTCACGAACATGATTTCTGGGTGGGGTGTCTTTATTTTCTTTATCTTTGATTGTAAAGCACTTTGTGCTATGTTTCCTTTTGTATGAAAAGTGCTATACAAATAAAGTTATTATTATTCATTATCCCCATCCCTGCAAGAAGCATGATGACTCCTGTTGGTAATTTGTTACAAATGTATAATTTTTTGATAAACACAGTCAGTCTGTTATTTGTACATTTTTAACTGGGAGCATGGCCCAAACCCTGTCATAAAAACTACAACTGTCAAGTTTCCCCTAAACTATTTTGTTACAGAGCTGGCTGGTTGGGTCTGGGTGTGTATTTTCAGCAGTACAGACACTATTGAATAATCATAGAAATATTATAGGAGCACTACAGGCAGCTGTGTGTCTCTATGATTCCTTTGCTGTTCAGCGACTACACATTGCTTGTCACTTGTCATCATGGAAGTGACACTTCTCTAGAATAGATATAAGCTACAATATAGCATAGAATTGAGTGTTTATAGCATATGGTTTAGAGAATATTATAGATCTAAGGCAAAACTGTCAGAAGGGCAGGAGTGAAAGAAAAAGGCACAATTACAAATCTGTCTGCTACTTCAGCACCACGGACAGCACCATGGATTTATCAACACAGAGGTAGATTACTGATATTTCAGAGCCATGGTTGGGACCATACATTCAAACTGTCACAAGCTGCAGTCAGATAACAGATCATTGAGTCAAACTAACTGAACTAACATTTTCTATCCCTGCACTCTGTCTGCTACTAGGGGGTGGAGAGGGGGGATTGCAGGTTAACAAATGGTATGCGTTTTTGTCATTTTGCTAACAAGGGAGATGGCACCCCACCCCTCGTCCCTCCCCAAATTGCCTATTGGCCACACTGGCAGCATGGCTCTATAAGTTGATAATGCTGGTCAGTCCATCACTTTGGTCCAAATATCTCAACATCTACCATCCCAGAATTTTGCCATGAATGACGATGGTAAAGATATCCATTGTGGACAGAGGATGAACCCTAAACACTTGAATGATCTAGTACTTTTCCAGTGGTACCATCAGCTGGATTAAACCAATCCACTGCGATATCCCAAAATCTATTGTAACGCCACAGAATTTCGTACAGACAATAATGATTCCCAGTGATCACACCCAATGACTTTGACAAACCAATTAACTTCTCATTTAGTGACACCATTGGGTTATAACCTCCTGCTCCTGATCTCCTTGACTTTCCATTTTGCTCAATTACTTCATCTAAATTTTAATTTGCCCAATACTCTGACCAAATACCTGCAAAACAAATGACAGTCCAGCCTCTGCTGTACCCTCTGTTTAATGCTAATTTTGTTACTGTCAGTCCTGATGGCCAGTAGTTTTTAGCCATAAGCCAGGAGACAGCAACATTTGACTCCAGAGCTGCATGCAGCTCTTTCATCTCACTCCAACGGCTCCCTGTGGCTGTGACTAAAAATTAAATGGAAATCAATAATGGTTCTCTTTACTTTACTTCATACATTTTAATGTCGTTTATCATTTTGTATGCCGAGCATATCTGCTAAACATAAACATGTTAGCATTGTTATTGTGAGTCACTAGCGTGGCTATAGTCACTATTTTCATTTCCTACTTTTATTGAATCTTTCTTGTATTGACAGTGACAACAGAGACAATGCTGCCATTGTTGCATTAAGCCAGATCAGGATGTTCACCCAAATGTTCCAACTGAGTTTATTCTGTGTGTTTTGTTCATGTTCCACTGTGTTATCATTTAACATTTAATCGTTGTTTGCTCATGCTCAGCTTCCGCTATATTCCTGACACAAGTATCGCTCTTGTGATGCCTAAGGTTTGTTCATCGTGTTTTTTTTCTTCTCATTACTGAGGAAATATCATCATATTCCCATAGGCAGGGAATTTGTATAGTTTAATAGTGTGCAGGCTTGAAAGTAAATCCAGAAACCTGGGAACCAAGTGTGTAATACAGTGATGTTGCTATATCATGGGACCATAGCAAAGTGTCCTGCTCGGACATCAAACTCCACTTGAGATGCCTCAAGAGGTGGTTTCCTTCTCCTTCATTCTGGAGCGAGTCACTCTATTTTTCATGTAAAATATAAAATTCTGCTCTCAGTGTGGCTCATGTAGAATGAATGAGGCCCCAGTTGTGTCATCTTATGATACAATTTTAAAATACCCAACACATCTGTCCCTTTGTGGCGCCTTGGGCTAAGGCATATACCATGTCCTCGTGTCATTATGAGTTTGGGTCCAGCTCCCGACCCCTGTCTAACGCCATCCCTGATTTCTTTCCCACCTACTCTACTCCTTTCATTCCGCACAACATGACTTGAAAATCACAAAACTTTGTGAAAAAAAAAGAGTGCTCTGCTGATTGGTTGTGTGCTGTACGAACACAACATTGTGACTTTTTGCATGTGACAGGAATCGAGTTTCTCCCGCTGAGAGGGACGTTGGCACCAAAGTGCCTCTCGGTGTACACAAAACAGTGGATCAAAGGCACAAACAAGTCTTTTTGTTTTGCTAAGATGAGAATGTTCAGAGAATAGAAAGCAAGCATCTAAACAGGCGGTGCAGAAACCGCTCAAGCCTTTTTTGTTTTTTTGTTGTCGCTTTTCTTCAGTTTTACTTCAACGGAGATGATGCTATTGTGCTCACGTCAATACTGTTAGATTACATTCCAGAATACGACATAAACCACCCATGCAACCGCTCAGGCTAAGTGTTTCTTTAACAAGTGTTCCAAGACCTGGAATGAACTGTGCAAGAGGAGTGAGGCAGCAATCATCGTCTTTCTACCCTCACTTTGTGTGTGTCTGTGTGTGTGTGCGTGTGTGTATGATCAAAGCGTCTTTACCCTGCCATGTGCTGATCCAGCCTAGGCCAGATAGAGCTACTTAGTCCCCATAATGTCCTGGGGTCCCCTCTCATCGCTGCCTTTGAATCCTGTCACAGATAACAGTGCAGATTATATGCCTCTCCTGAGTCACTTTCAAGTTGACTGTACTCCAAAATCGCAAATCTCTCAATCTGACTGTGTACACATCTGCAGTGGAGAGCGGCACTATCCGGGCCTCCATCTGAGTTTGTTGTTTCCATCGGTGAACAACTGGAGGGAGAGTTTTTCTACGCAAAGTTCTCAAGGGGGAGACACAACATGCATGGTGCAGCAGGGTGGTTATAATGTCATTGCCAGGATAAGGAAAGAAAATCATCTCTGGTCTTCTGTGGCCTTGTATTACAATCATCTAGAGCCGGGCCATTTCTAATAAGGTGAAAGTCAAACATGCTCCCCTATGTGGAAAAGGGGAATCCTGAGGGGGTTTTCTCATGGAGCCACATGTTAATCTGTTGTGTTTGTTTCTTGTTTATATAATTCCAGTTGTTTATGGTTTATATTGTTCCTTGGGCTTATATTCCATTTTGTTTACATTGTTCCTATTGTTTATATTTGCTCTTGTGTATATTGCTCCTATTGTTTATGTTTCCTCTTGTTTATATCATTCCTAATTTTTATATTTCCTCATGTTTATATTGATCCAATTGTTTCTATTTCCCTGTGTTTACGTTGTTCCGATTGTTTATATTTCTTGCTGTTTATATTGTTCCTATTGTTTATATTACCTCTCATTTATATTATTCCCATTGTTTTTATTGTTCCTAATGTTTATATATCCTCTTGCTTATATTGCTTGTTTAGCATTTATTGCCTGTTTTATTGATGCTGCTTTCTATTTGCTATCCCATTTTCTTCTGTAATACCGCAAATTCCCCCACTGTGGGATATTGAAAGATGATTATTTTATCATCTACATGATCAACATATGAAACACATGAATATATGTATCTTTGCTTGAGTTTGTGTACTTATGTTTATGTTTGTGTGAATGTATGAGGTGGAGACTTGAGTGTTTGTCTAGTTCAGATTCTAGTTCAGTATCCATATGAGAATTTATAGGCAGAAAGTGTAAAAGGATGGTTATAGTTTGGCAGTGCGTGGCGGTTCAGATAGATAGTAATGTCCTTGGCAAAGTGTAAAAGCACTGAAAAATGTTCAAATTCACACTTTAGTGATCATTTTAGAAAAATTAGTAAAGGTGCTGCAAAAACTATTTTTTGTCATATTTCCATTTGTGAGGTCCTAGTTACATTACTGAAGCCTATATCTTTTTCAACTTTACAAACTGTTAATACATCTGTCCATTGGTGTGGCCAAGAAATGCTTTTATGGCGTGTTGATGTGTGTGCTGAAGTCCCTGAACATGTGTGAATACAAGAAACATAAAAGGGACAGATGGTGATATTCTGAGTTGGAAAACTGTCCTTCAACTGTAAGCTCATGAGAAAAGTAGACCATAACAGCAAGCAGACAGTCAGTTAAAGTGTCTTTGTGCAAGAAAGCGAGAGTCCACCAGCTTTATATTCCCTGATCTGTAGCTGCATATGCTTTACAAGGATCAACCAAAACATTAAAACCACCTGCCTAATGTTGTTGTATTGCATAAGGCTCCCTTGTGCTGCCAAACCAGCTCTGACCAGTTGAGATACAGACTACACAAGACACATGGAGGTGTTCTGTGGTATCTGGGCACCAAGGCATTAACATCAGATTCTTTAAGTCATGTAAGTTGTGAGGTGGGGCCTTCATGGATCAGACTTGTTGTTGCAGCAAATCCCTCAGATGCTTGATCATATTGAGATCTGGGGAATTTGGAGGCCAAGTCAACAGCTTGTCAACACCAGGACACCTTCTTCACCTTCTCAAGGTCCAGTTCTGACGCTCAAGCTTCCATTGTAGGTGGTTTCGGCAGTGGACTGGTGTCAGCAATGAGCCTTGGGTGCCCATGACCCTGTCACTGGTTGACCAGTTGACCATTTGACCAGTTGTCCTTCGTTGGACCACTTTTGATTGGTACTAAACACTGCAGAACACCTCACAAGAGATGCTCTGACCCAGTCAGCCAGACATCACAATTGCTTGTCAAAGTCACTTCCAGCACATCAACTTCAAGAGGTGCCTGTTCACTTGCTGCCTAATATATCCCACCCCTTGACAGGTGCCATTATAACGGGATGATCAATGTTATTCACTGTGCCTGTCTGTGGTTTTGCTGTTGTGGCTGATCAGTGTACTTCCTGTGAGCAGCGAAGCAAAACACCAAAATTTAAAGTTTCTAAAGGCAGCAGCAGGAGTGAAGGAACAGGCAAAATGAGAAATTATAATTTAGTTTAATTTAATTGGAGTATACTTTGAAAGAGAAATGTACAATTTCCCACCATCACTGCGTTATCTGTGTTTTGACACAGGCATTAATTGTTTGATTCATTTTCAGCTGCAGCTGTTATTTGTGTGTGTGTAAATCTTGTTCCTCTCACTTTCACCTATTAAAACTAATTTAAGAATCATTATGTAACAGTTACGTGTCCAAAAATTAGTACACCAGTCCATAAAGTGAGTTGGAGCCATGGACTGCATATTGAATAGGTTGAATCCCTATTTAACCTATTATTTATGGTTGAAGTGGGCTGTTTACCCCACACCCTCCTCCCCAGACTCAAGGAAGCTCCAGCAGGCTGCAAGTTTTTCACTGTTAGTTGATCAGTCTGTTGATGCAAATTTAAGCCCCTCATCCTGAAAACAAAAGTCCACTGCTCCAAAAATACACACTGCCTGTGCCTGTATTACTGCCTGCCAGACTTCATTAACACTTTGCTCAATTTAACCATTATAAACATCTGCTCCTTCTAAAAGATTATAAATAATTTCTCAAAACTCATAAACAGACACTTACTCATTCGGTTAACATTCAACATTAATTTGAATTCTATTTAATGCGAAATGGGCAAACAATAACACACGTTACAGGCTGGAATAAAAGATTTGAGAGGGGGACACAGCAGTAGCGTTGATGTCAGAGTATTTCAACTTAGCGTGCTTCCTTAATCTCTGATGACATTTTATGGCCATTTTACAATAAATATATCACAGATTTTCTCCCTTAAATAATTTATTTTCAAAGTAAGTGCCACATGCATTTGCCAGTGCTCATGCAACGTAATCCTTAGGCTTCAGTGTTGTCTTCATACTGGGATGATGGGTTTTGGAGAGTTCAGCCTCAGTGCAGCAGGTTCAACCTTCGGTGAATCGAGGTTCAGATGCTCTCTTTACATGATAAACGTGGCTACCGTGGCTTTAAACATGAGAATCCACAGGTGTCTCAGTTCAAGAACAAAAAAACCTCTTTAGGTATCGGCACAGAAAAGCCATTTCAGACACCATCCCTGGAGAAAACTACACCCCAAGTGAATGAAATCCCTCGATGCTGCGCATTACAAAGCCAAGGACATTATATCAGGACCCCGCCCATTGC
>JAJHUR010077732.1:0-11449 GCA_027495735.1 Lutjanus campechanus | reverse complement strand
TCCTAAGGCAGCAACCAACAGTATGTACAAAATGTGTGGTTTTAGAGAGGTATTATTCATGCTTTCCTTCCTTAAAAGACAACTTTTACCAGTGTGGTTGATATCACCATGTTTGCAATGATTTTAGGTTAAGAGAGATGTTTTTTTTTAGCAAATTAAACTCTTGAAAAATGTCACTGATGACCAGCTAACGTTGCAGATTCAGGTGACAGGTTAATGACAGTGAGCTGCAGAGTGAGTGTCTGGTAGATGAGCTGTTTAGTAAAGTTAGAGTTGAAACAAGAGACATCAAAGTCATCCATGCGTTCCTGGTAGAACATGACATCAGGTGCTCCATGCTAACAGTTCAGCACATGCTAACATGCTAACATATTTGGATTTGCGTTAGTATTGTGTTTAAGTAGCATTTATTGGGGATGTTACTGTAGAAATTAAGCCGTAGTGCCAAAGCTGTAAAGTAACTGTGAACAATATGTGGTCAGATATCTGGCAGTTTTCCCATACTAAAAGTTAGGCAGTGTTTTCAACCGACAGCAGGAGCTGCTGTCATAAAGCATAAACTTTTGCATAAATATTAAACTTTTCTGCATTACTCAATAAATGCCCTGTGTCCTTCAGCTCATGGCACCCCAGTCAAACATGTTTGTTGGAGGATGTTTGGTTGGCGTGTCCTTCACACTTTTCGTCACCATTTCACCTTTTTCGATTTCTACTTTTGTGCTTCAAAAGGGTGCTCATGTTGGACTCCTGCTGCTACTTTTGGATATGATCGTATTAATGCAAACTTTACGGCAACTTTGAAACGATTGACTGTAAATGAAGATGGACGCCGTGTCGCCACTTCCTCCCACTGTACAAAAATGAAGACAGAATATCCCAGATACGAGCTGGCCTTTGAAGCCAAGACAGACTTCAAGACGGACTACACCAAGATGGACTGGCTTGACTTGTTTGACTCGGCCCGTCAGCCCAGCATGGCAGGGGTTTGCATTTCCATTACAACAGGGCTACACACTCGAAGGTGTGTCTTTTACCTGAAGACGAGCTTGAGGGGGCTCGAGTTGAGCAGCTGCAAAACGGTGGATAAACTCTTTCTTCACAATAAAAGTCCTGCGTTGTTTCATTATTTAAACGCTTTTATTATGAAGCAGCACAAACAGGCAATGTGTTCATGCGAGGATTTCGTCAGCAGTAACTTAACTCGACTCCGACACAGCTGAAAGGTGAAAACGGTAAAATAAAACAGATACCTGAAAGTACAAACAGCGACACGAGAGAAATTAAATTTGAAAAAATAAAGATTCTGTTAGAAGCTACAAAAGTACTGAGAGCTGAACATAAAGAGACTTTAAGAAACATCTTTCTCTCTGCTTTCCTGCACACACGTGAGCTGAGCTGAGTTTCTCGACACTCGCTTGTTCGAGGGGGAGAAAGGAGGGTCAGCGAGACGTCACCACAACCCGCTTGGAGGCGGGTCAGGCTCACTTTGGCCCCACTCCAGAGTAGGTCCATCTCGGGCGAAGCGCCAAATGATAAATGTGGTAATGGAAATGCAAATCAGCGCAGCCAGTGCCCACTAGTGACCTAGTGATCAGAGTTGGAGCCATGGTATCGAGGTCCTGTCCATAAAGATGGCCGACTCAATCACGAGCAGGGCTCAGGTCCCAGTCATGATGCGAAACACCATTTTTATAGCATCAAATAACTAATTAAAACCAAACACTTTTTTGTTTTGCCCACGTCCCATCTGTGAACATGGAAGCGGTGGAGTTTATGACATTTGCTGCAGCCAACCACCAGGGGGCGATCAAGATGTTTTGGCTTTACTTTTGGGGAGCTGTCATGTCGTCTATTCTAGTGAGCTAGCAAATCTCGTGAAGAAATTTCGCTATTATAGATAATTTTTCCATCTATCAGGAAGCTCTAAATTCACAAATAGTACTGTAATGTGATCTTGTGTTTAATGTTTTTGGCGAAGGGGCTCAGAATTTCAGATTGAGATAAGATGGACGAGGTTTTGTGGCTCTGTTGCATTTTTTTTTTAAGGACAGGACCGGCATTTTGTCTTTATCAGGGCTTCATCTTCATCATCTTTACAAGCCAGAATCTTATCAACTCAGTATGCTGCCTCAACCCAATTCTTCTTGTGAAATTGTTTGAGTATTTCTTAAAAACTCCATGCAACCTTGAGGACAGGAGTACCACACAACCTTTATTTTGAAGAGGGACTTTGGCCTGTTCCATGTTAGCATGGAGCTCCAGCGTCAGCACTCGAACTACCAACACATGGATGATTTTCTTGTCTAATTTCTTGTGACTGAATGGCAAACACAACCAAAAACTCTTCCTATACTTCTCTAACAGGAGGCTGCATCGTAAACACGCAGCTCTCGCTGGTCCAGCTCACCCAAGAGGGGATGAAAATGTGCCTGAGTCCCGTTCCATGTCCTGTTGGGTCCAGTCTCGTCCGGTCCAGTAATCAGAGTATCAGTCACTGGGGTCCTGGCAGTGGGAGCAGTGGCTCATGTCCTCAGAGTAGAGCTCCACCTGGATGGTGATGCTGTAGAAACCAAACTTGGTGTGGAGCAGGTCAGTGGCCTCCTGCAGCACCGACTGAGCGTCAGCACCCTCCTCTGAGATAAGAAGGTAGAAAACAACACAGTCAGTCTGTTTTACTAGATAACTTCTCTGTTGGCCTCACACACATTTAAAGGATGAGATTAGTTTAGTGGCAGTAGAGATTGTATTTTAAATTATTTCACCAAAATGTACATTTTGTGGTGCCTTGCCATTGTTGCAGAATACAGGTTAATTGAAGTTGAACTTTTCAAGTTTTTTTCCATGTATAAACCCCCAAAAATCATCTGTACGCTTGAATGACGTACAGTTTTAGGGTACTTTTAATTTACTTGAGAATTTCGAGGAATTTCCCCCCATGTTCTATAAAGATGACGCACATGTGTCCTCTTGGATGTTCTTATGATTGATAAAACGTGACTCTAGGGTGTCCTTTCAGTGCACAAAACATGTTTGTGTCCTCTAAGGTTCCCTTTTAGAGGACAAATGTGGTAAAGTGCCCTTTAAAGTGCCCTTCCAGAAAATGTGAAGTACCATATAGGCTGCAAACAATTTTAATTTAAACCAAGAACTGGAACTTTTTCATCTTAAATGCATATCAAGTTTAGCTCTGCTGGTGCTCCACCATGTACAGCTGCTGCCCTTCAGACAGCCTGAGTCCACCACTGTTTGATGTTAATACTTTTATGCTTTTACTTAAATCCGATTTTGACTGCAACACGTTTACTTGACAGAGTATTTCCACACTGTGGTAACAAAGCTTCACTGTTGATCAGTGATAACAAGGTAAAACAACTTGTCAGTGTTTGTGCAATTTCATTGTCAAGGCAGTTTTATTTATATAGATCACAATCTGCGTAACATGCATCCCTCGACCCTCAGTTTCCTGAGCAGCTTCATCTCTGCTGTATTGTCACTGGTTCGTGCAGGTCACATGTGGTGTGTGTTAGGTTACCTATGGCCAGGTGAACAGAGACCAGCGCCTGACCCAGAGTCAGAGCCCAGAGGTGCAGACAGTGCATCGACTTCACGGCCTTCACAGACAGCAGCACCTCCTTCACCGAGTTAAACTCGATTCCTTTAGGAGACCCTGAAAAAAAAAACAGCAGGCCACAAATTAATAAACAGTAAACAACACAGTCTGCTACCAGGGGGGAAGTAACTAATTACTAATACTCAAATTACTGTAATGAAGTAGTTTTTTGGGGGGTGTAATTTTATGAGTAGATTTTCAAGTCTGTACTTTTACCTGTAACTTCTTTCACTGAGTTCACATTTCTGATAATATTTATCTTGTTTTTATAAACATTTATGTACATCTAATGTTCAATTAGCTAGTTACATTTGTAGCATCGTGTTGCACATTTTCATTACTTCTCAGGTAATCTCTAGTCATTTTATTGACCTGATCAACAAGTTTATGTTTGAGTAATCATATTTGACTAAGTTTCTGAGTAATATCACCACTGCTGCCAATAAACAAAGCATAACAATTACATGAAATTAATGATTTTCTTTTGAATTCAGTGTGGTGCTCACTGACACCACAGGCCTGCGTCTGTCTGTCTGTCTGTCTGTCTGTCCGTCCATCCGTCCGTCCGTCCGTCCGTCTGTCTGTCTGTCTGTCCGTCCGTTGTTCCTAAATGTTTTAAAAGTTGCCTCAGGCACTACTTTTGTGAGATTCATGTGGTGGAAGTTCACTGATGTGCAAAAACAATTTTAAAATGTCCTTAAAATGTTACGACGTCCCCGGGATGAAACCATCTGTGCTCTTGTTCTTTGTTCTGCATAAACTTAGAAGTTGAAGCAGCCAACTGAGGTCTGCTGTGTTCTTCTTCAGCTGGTGTTAGTCACTGCGGAGCATCGTGTGTATGTAATCTGACGTGAGTCCTGCCATCTACTGCAGAGACGTCTGAGGAGATTTGACCAAAGTGTGACAACCTTTACTAAAAAAATCTGTTTAAATCTGCTCATGAACGCACCGACATGACAGCCTGTAGCATCATGTGACGATGACCTTGTCTGATCAGGTCAAAAACTTGACAGCTTGATCTCGGCTGCAGGCGAGAAAAACAACCCTGCATCCTCATCTTCATCTCACGAGCTTTCGTAAACGAAAAGTTTGATATTTTGGTTAATGTATACATTTACTTTCTTGCCAAAAATTAGATTCCAAATGCTATTTTCACAAGTCCCTCTAAAAATGCCTTCCCATGTGACCTGACAGGTTTCTGTTTACAAAAACACCCAAACACCGCCGATCTCCAGGTGAAGTACCTTCCATGAGTATCCTAAAGACGTCTCTGAGGATGGTGACGGTGGTGCAGAGGACGAAGACCGAGAACAGGAACGTACAGATGGGATCTGCAACTTTATACTCAGGCTGGAAGAGAGAAAAAGAGGTTATGGAGACGTTAAAGAGAGTAAAAGGACATCAGATGGTGTTTTTTCCACAGTCACAAGCCATGAAAGAGCTCGGGGCAAAAAAACAGGGAACATCTTGCAAGATGATGGTAATATTTAACCCTGTCATCCATAATAAACAAGCATTCATGCTTTATTTTCCACTTCTGCTCATATTAAAATATATATTTACATTAAATCAGGATCCTTTTCTGTATTTGGAGATTTGTTTTATAGATAATATTCAATTAAATACAAAAAAATGACTATTTTGATCCTGAAAATGTAAAATAAATATTCAATATCTGCTCATAATTTATAGAAAAACTCCTGCAACAGTATTTAAACCATAAATGAGTCAAAATTCAGTTAAAATTGATTGAAATTGTTGATTTTTTTAAAATTAAAATGCCAACATCATCAAGCTGTCATGTCAGTCTCACCCTAACATGAATGTGATCTATATCTGACCCGAAAGTAGATGATGGTCGCTGCCACCATGACGCCGACGCTCTGCAGGAGGTCTCCGACCACGTGGATGAAGGCGGCGCGGACGCTCGTGTTGCCGTGGCCACTGAGGAGCGTGTGGGAGTGGCCGTGAGAGACGGGACTCTGGCCGTCCTCGTCAATCTGGTGGTAACCGCTGCCGTGGGCGTGGAAGGTGGTGGAGTGGTGGAGGATGTAGGCCATGCTGCAGAAACAGAAAAAGACAGAAAAAGGTACTTTAATTGCTATAATATGCGACATTTTCATTAAAAACAATGTATAGATTCATGCATAACCAACTAGAAGTGTGCGGTGGTGTCTGTATCTGCAGAGATCCTGCAGCTTTCATTATTCTGCTGCTCTGATGTGTGGACGGAGGCCTGGACGTCTAATCAAGCTACTTGTTTTGTTTGCAGACTTTACAGCCAGTTTACTTCATATGCATATTAGAAATCCTGGACTTCCTGGAAAAGAAGCCTGATATTGGCAAGAATTCCTCTTAATCTCTGGTGTTCCGTACTGAATTTCCAGGAAATATTGAAGCTGATGTGAACGTAGTTTTCAACTTGATTTTTTAGTATCATAAAGTGTGCAGCTTTAAAATGAATCGCCAGTATTAAAGCAACATAATGTCCCATATTAACACCCATTACGCTGAGAACCACTCACATTATATTGACGATGACGGCGCACCCGGAGGTGACTAACATTACATGGCCATCAATCTCATAGTCGTTGCGTACGATCCTCTCGATGGCTAAATAGACCAGAGCCCCCGTGACAATCCAGATGGAAATGACAGAGATGAACGCCCCGAGGATCTCTGTGGAGAGAGAGAGAGCAGAGGCAGGAACCTTAATCACCTTTAGAGAATAATACAGTTCATCACGCTCAGTGCAGAACATCACACGTCTATCTGAACAACGCAGCAGGACAGGAAGTTAAATAACAGAACGCATCCCTCAGAGGCAGAGCGCCAACATCAAATACTGTCAGAAACACACCAGAGATCCAGGAGGTAGACACATGTAGCACTGAACAGAGATCAATAACAGATCATTTTATGAGTTTATGTCAGTGAGATTGTTTTCTTGGAGAGCAACAACTTTCTCTCGGTAGATGAGACGTGAATCAGTCTCAGTTGTCCACCTCTCTTGAAATTGTCTGCACCAAGGACAAGTTCTGTTTTAGGTTCATAAAGAGACATTTTGTTTAGTGGCACTGAGATCAAACAGACAAAACACAAGAAAAATAAGAAAAACAAACATATAAACTTAAAGACTTAACAGTTTTAAGTATTTGCAACTGAAACACTGGATGACAGACGACTTTGACTTCAGAAATAGAGAAAAAGAAAAAGAGGGGAAATTCTAAATAAAATGGAATAAAAAGGTTTCAACCAAACCAAAAGATCTTGGTATGGTAGTTTCAGAAAAATGGAAGGAATAAAACTCACCGCTAATCCAAATTCCCATAATTCAGTATAAATTAATGACAAGAATAAACCATTGTTGAGACTAAATTCATAAGTTTGACACCAGAAGTTTAAAATGTGGCGCTCAGACTCCCTCATGCATAACTTTTGTTATTGTGAGAAAATTAGAAAGACTTAGAAGAACACTGAAGGATGGATTTTAAGAAGTTCTAAACATAAAGTTGCATTTTCGTCAATGTTTTATCTCTTTAACAAGCATTAAAAAAAACAGGTTTTATGCTCAGTTGTTATGGTGTTGCAAGAAAATTACATGGTTACTCTAAAATATATGACTGGTGGGAAATCAGCATGGGGAAAAAATACAAAAATAAAAACCATATGAAATTGTCTTTTTGAGCCGTGCACAGCTCTTGCATGCTTGTACACTGGTTTCAGATATGTTGTTTATTTTGTTTAGTGAAACACATCAGAATTAATGAGAAGTTGGGAATCGCAGCCTGCACATTCAGTGAAACCAGCTTCTGACTTTTAACTCTCAAATTCACTCATTCACACTCAGCAGGCTGCAGAATCGCGGTGCGTCTTGGTCTTGTTTAGTCTATAAAATGCCCAAAAATTGTGAAAAATGCTCATCATAGTTTCCAACAGTCTAAATCGACATCTTCAAATTCCTTCTTTTGTCCAACCAACAGTCCAAAACACAAAGACTCCTCATTTACTGTCATAAATGACAAATAAAAGCAGCAAATCCTCACATTTAAGAAGCCGAAACCAGCAAATTATTGAAATTTTTACCTGAAAAAAACTAATCAATTATCAGAATAGTTGGTAAATAATTTTCTTTTGATTGATTAATCGACTAATCACGGCAGCTCTAGTTCTAAACCTGCCAAGAGGCTCCACATTGGAGGAAGGAAAGAAACAACAGCAGCATTGTGCAGCTGCAGATGTAGACGTGGCACCACCTTTTAGATCAATAAAGTAACAGCCGATGCAGTTTGAACATTGATATCACCTGCTGAAAAATGTAAAAACTGCACCTGTAAAAGTTACCTGAAGGCATCAAAGACGAGACTAAAACATCAAGATTCCTTCTGTTATTCAGTGATTCTTAAATTTATATATCAGGTAATAAATGTAGTCATTTTTTCATTCATCCATTCATCTTCCTCTCCTCCATCCATGCTCTCAGAGGTGTCTGATCGCTCGTCCTGACCTGATCTGTGCCAACCAAAGTTCATGGTTTTGGTGGGCGGTCTGGAGGAGATCCACAGGGAGAACAGGCTCACCATCATACTGCCAAAATCTGTCAGGAGGTGAGCTGCGTCCGTCATGATGGCCAGGCTGTGGGCCAGGTAGCCTCCTGCAGGAAAACACAACACCACCGACTGTTAGAGACATTACAGACCGATCCTGAGGCTTTACATCTGTCAACTGATGCCTAAACTGTCACACTTTAAGTTAAGTCTTTGCATGAAACCTGATAAGGTTCCTGTTAATAAAAGATAAACTATTGCTATCAAGTTATTAAGAAAACTGACATTAAAAACTTGCTGATTCGGGTTGTGTCACCAACTGTGAAAACAGCCTCTGAGCCTTTAACAGCATCGATCTCTGAGCCGGTTAAAGGTTTGTTAAACCTGTAATTTAAAGCAGCTACAAAACCGTGATGTGTATTAATACTTAGATCCAGAGATGTGATATTATTTTATATCGTCATAAACGTCTGGGCAATCAGCCACCGTTTTATACTCGCGGCCGTAAAAAGTTTGAAGCTTGCGGTTCTTTGTAGTTTCTTTGTTTTAGGGAGAAATGTGCAGTAACTCAGCACTTCAGCATTAATGTGACATCAGTGTCAGTGTGAGACGGGTTTTCACTGGTTTAATTTTTGTGTCTGGACATTTAAATGACCCGTCCTTCATGGAATTACACATTAAAGGGACAGTTCACCCCTGCACGGTTAGTTTGCTGTTTAAACTTTACATGTATGAGCAAAAATATCAAGCGAGCACAAAAAAGGCAGATCAGCAACCAGTCTGGAGATCTGAGATTGTTCAGTGGCCGATTGAGTGCATAGACCAAGTTTTGGGCAAAAAGTCCTCATTTTAAAAAAAACCTGCCGCTGTTTTGGGGAATTCTGGGAGGATGCATGCTAAACATTTTTGGCTAATCAGTACAAAGAACCAAATCCAAGTTGTTGAGGTTGGGGTGTAAGTTATGTCACCTTGTCAAGTTCATACTTCACAGGCGCTCGCTCAAAGTTCACTTCACACAGACTGAAATGAACGAGTTCATATTCATAGTTAACAGTGTTTAATTTTGAACCAAGTTCAACTTTTGTTCAAGTTCATTTTGCTCTGTTTCCTCCGACAGTGTCGTCTGGTACAACTGTGTAAGTTTGACTTGAGAGGAGGAACTTTGTGGCTGTTGGCTCCTGATCTTACACTTCATTTCCTTTGATCATTGCAGATTTTTCCCAAAACTGGTCAGATACTTCAGCTTGTTAACATTTTTTCATACCCAGCAGACAGAATTTACATTAAAATGTTGATTTTTGCCTTTGAATCTGTTCTGATTTGTTCACAAAACTCCTTTAAATATTTTTATGAACTGGCCTGAGGAGTCTGAATTTCTGGTTTACCAGCCATGCAGGGTGCCATAAAACACAGGGTGTTTCGTTCACCAAACATATGAGCTCTTTTGTATGTCACTTTGTATATCACTTTTCAACCTTTTCAAACTGCCAAAACTAAAACAGTGAACAAAGGAAGCTCTACTGAACTCGTGTCCCTCAAAACATCCCTTACTCTCACACTTCTGTTGTTCTTTCTTTGGTGTCAAAAGTTGTTTTGCTCTTATGAATTTCTCCGTCTGGACTCTCAAAGGCTGATAAATGCTTCAAAATGTTGTGCGCTCACTCAGTACTTTTTGTCATTAATGAACTTCCGTACCATACAGGCCATTTTCTACATGACATGATTTTCTGATTTGCACCATTTGCTTAGTTTCCACTGGCGCCATCAGTCATTTATGCACCAGTGCAAACCTCTTTCCTGAAGATCCCAAAGCTTCCTGTGAAAACCAAATGACTGTTGACATTGCCAGTGATTGCTGCACTTGGTGTCCAGGGGGGGAAAACTGTCAGTACCACTAAAAATCCTGGTGAAAAAACCCCCAACATCTGCTGCAGCTACAGTCAGCTGACGTCCTGAAAATCACAAATTTGTATATTTTTATTTTTTTAGACCCTGTGTGACCTTCTCTTCTCTTTCATTCTTGAGGTTCGACTTTCTAAACTCTCACCTATGACTTCGCCGATCATGAAGACGAGGCAGACGGCTGAAGCGATGTAGAGTTTCTTCTTGGCCAGCAGCTTGTCCACGCTGTCCTCGCACGCCAAGGCTTTGGTGCCGTGGCAGTGGGCCCCGACGGGCCGCTTCAGCTCGATGGCGCCGGCCATGCCTCCATTTTTAAAAGGGAAGTCGGGGTACTGCTCTTTGGAGTCTGGAAAGGAGCTGCGGGGACACAGAAGGTTCGTCTTCATCAAGACAGAAATGATTCACACCTTCCACTGATACAGCTTTTAAAGCTCCTACGTGCAGGATTTGAAATATTCAGTAACACTGCAAAAAGGTGCACAGACACTACTCAGTACTGTGTGCAACTTTACTTGAAGGGACACAAAACGAGTAACTAATCATCAGGTAATGAGGGACTACTTGGTAAATATTACAGTATTATTTATTACTTTACATTAGGGGACAAAAAGAGTAAGTAATCACTCATTTTTAGTCTTGTTACGTCTTTTTGTTTTTTCCTCTTGTGTCTGTTTTTTGTTGTTACATCTTTTAGTTTTGTTACGTCTGTTGTGATAAATATGCACTGACGGATACACATTAATTTCTATTAATATTGTTCCATTAATTGAGGTTGAAGCCGGTCTTGATGACGTTAAGGCGGCGCACAAGGACACAAAATAAAAATAAAAAATAAATCCACTCAAATGCATTAAAACTAAAGTAATGAGCCCGTTTTGAAAACATCAGGAGCAGAAAGTACAGATATTTGTGTTCAAATGAAGGACGTGAGAGTAAAAAGTAAAAAAAAATAATAATCAAATCAATCAAACGGCTTCATATCTGACTATTATAGGATGTTTTTAATGTCACTGTTGAACCGTTTGATGTTCAGTCTGTGAATTACACATGTAGATATACGTCACCTCTGACAATACAACACACAGAGCTGGATTTTAATCACGAGAACAAAACAAAACGCTGACTTCTACATTTTCCTCACACACACACACACACACACACACGCACACACACACACACACACACACACACACACACACACACACTCAGGTTGATGTTCTTTCCGTGTGCAGTGAGGGAGAGCTGTGATGATGTGGGTAATGAGGTGGAAAAAAACTAATTTTGGCTCACTTGAGATAACCACACACACACACACACACACTTAATGTCACACACTTCACATGGGAGATTGCCAGTGTTTCATGATTAGCCTTTATCTCACACACGCACA
>JAJHUR010077729.1:0-13948 GCA_027495735.1 Lutjanus campechanus | reverse complement strand
TATATATATATATATATATATATATATATATATATATACATACATATATATATACACACACATATATATGTTTTAAAATTCATAGCAAGTTTAGATGTCTGTCAGGACATAATATTTTGTGAAAGTATTTGTTCAAACAAAAAAGTTGCGTAATTGCGTAATACCATGTAATACTGAGAATATCAGAATGAGAATAATCATATCCCTGTGGGAAAGCTCATCAACAAGTCAAGAATATCTCTAAAATAACAACCTTTAATGTACTCAATTTCATTTTAACATCTATATATCTTTCACTGTTTAGTTACACAGAGGTCATTCTTGCTGAGACAGTGAAAGTCTGCCAGACACTGTAACCTTGGGATTATATGGTGGCTCTGATAGCAGTTATTACCTGTCAAGTCCTTTTTGTACCTGACAACACGTGGACTCACATGCCAGGACATGCTGGCACCAACTGCTATTATTATGGACTTTAGGTTCGTAACATACAGTATGTTATTCATATCTGCTGTGGGATAATACATCAGCACTCTCACATGTGACATCCATGTAACAAATAAAACACAGTTATTCAGTATTCAGCATATTACTCCTTAAGTAGCTGTTATATTGTTTGAACTGACCGTTCTGCCTGCTTGGAGTTTCTGATACATTTGTAATTTAGCTGAATGGAAACTATTTCAGTTTCATGAGTGGACTCTCTTTTAAAAAGATCTCGCATGCATGATTCATTAGTGGCAACCTGCCAGTCAGCCACATCGACTTCCTGCCGGGGTCCACACAAACTACATTCATTCATTCAACAGCACTGTACACACTGTGATACACAGCCAGGTGAGCACATTAATGTTGCGAACCTCGCTGTGAATACGCACAGTAGTGAGTTTTGAGTCATATAGTTGTGGTATTAGATGGCTGACTTACAGTTCCTCTGCTGGACTCTGTGCTGCTGGCAGACGGCGGCCGGTGAGAGCACGGCGGGGTTTTGAGACACTGCAGCGGCTGCACATCTGGACACGGTCGTCAGAGCTTTTAGATAACCCGCCATGATTACTGGGACTGGTCACGGTCACGACTGCTGGAACTGAATCCTATTTTCTTATGAATGAATGATGAGCCGGTAAAGCCCGGTAAACTGATGACGCTTTCTTCTTCTGCTTTTACTTCTTCTTCTTTTGGGTTTATGGTGGGTTGCAACTGTTACTTATAGGGAGCACACCGCCATCTACTGTACCAGAGTGAGCATGTAATATGAGATATGTCCCTGAACTACGTATCATAAGTAGGTAAGTAAAGTAATAATTAACCTAGAAGAGTATACTCAGTAGAATTCAGATCTCCTGGAAAGAATATTTTGATGTAAGCACTCTGTCATCACAAACATTGTCATTTGTAACTAATTTTAACTACTTTTTTCTCAGTAACTATAACAGATTAATTACATTACTTGTGCATTTTTTATACTTTATATTTTTCAAAATATGATGTGACATCTGACCAAAGTAAAAAGCAAAGAATAAAATAAACAAAATGAATAGAAAAAAACACAAGTAAAGGAAAAACAAAAATACGAATTAAGTAGGGCTGCACCTAACAATTATTTTTTTAAACATTGAATCTATCGATTTTTTATTATTCGATTACGAATGTACCTAAATTACATATCAAAAACTTGTTTCATTAATATTTCAATATTTTATTCGATCATAATCCTAAAAAATAAAGCACATTAGAATAATGATAGTAGTGGCATATTTAAAAAAATTGTCCAATTTCCATTCTATTAAATAGACTCCATGTCAGATGCCTGATCAGAAAATACTAGACCTTAAATTCAAAAGGAGCTATAATGCATTTTAATGTAATAACTAATTACTGTGTCAACCCTTTACTGAACTGAAAATCTGTATTTAGGCTGGTTATGACACTGGTAGTGTATTTTTGCATCCGTGTAGGCATAAGAAAATACTTTTTGTCTGCCGACTGAAATGCAATAGGCCTACTAACAATCTGTAATGTTAGTTAAAGCCATTTCTGTCTCATATGTGGCTGATAAAGTGAACAAAGTACAAAACGTCAGAATAACACCGTCAGATGACGCCTAATGTGACGTTAATAGCAGCGGTGCAGACATCACTTTTAACGTGGGCGTGATGAAGAAACTAATAAAAAAAATCTATTAAAAGTGACTTCTACTACACAGAAACATGTTCCACGTGTTGATCATCTTAATGCCTGTGTTTGGTGTTTGGGTGCTGGCAGAAAGTAAACGGGGCGGTGCTGCTGCTGCAGGTCGGTGCTTCACTTCCAGTACTTGTGCGGAACAGTTTGCCCCGCCGAGGTAAGTCACGTCCAGTTTGTGGAGCTTCAGAGAGCCAAACTGTTGCATCTCTGTCTAAAAATACTCACACACTTTTAATGATCCTTGCAAGGCTCTGTTCATTTGCGTCGATGCACAATATGCAAATCGACGTCTTTTAGTAATCAATTACGTCGACGAATCACCCTAGCCGTCTTGAGATTGTGTTCATTCACATCAGAGTCAGGATGCTGCTAGGCTCTACACTAAATGCAACAGGACATTAATTAGGATCATTGGTAACACCTGGGTTTACTTAACATCAATACACGTGCTGTGAAAAAGGTCTATAGTACATCCATGGGTTCAAGTTGACTTCAACAAGTCTTTGTATTTCTCTTTTCCCAGCCCTCACAGAACACGCAGTCTGTCAAAATTTCAGACTAGTCCTCTGTTTTTCACACTGTTGTATATGAAGAATGTAAGTGTATTGGAAAAATAAAGACATTCATGTCTGGAGACAAAACGCATCTCAGATAGGTTTTCTTAACATTCCTCTGCATGTTAAATCAAGCACAGAATTGCAGTAGATACAACCACATACATGCATGCATCCACGTGTTCATGAATAGTTCATGCATACACAGGCCTCACAAATGCTTGACATGCATGGCAATATTTGGCCTCACTGATAAAAAGTTGTAGTTCTGTGTGTGTGTGTCTCTACAAACTTTGGTCATGTGAATCCGGAGAAGTTAGGGGTCTTTTTGTTACAGGCCACTTTCATTGTCACGCCCCCTTTTGGTTAATTGACACACACACACGCACACACACGACCTCCAAGTCAAATTTAAGGGGGAATAAATCTCATAGGGTGGAAACTGTGGCAACCAATGGGTGGGGAAATTTTGTGGACTAACCAACCTAATCTCAAATTTTAAACTGACATTTTTATCCTATTGACAACGAAGACCCACTAAGGTTAAAACATTGATACATTGTCTGTCTGTTTTTTATCCAGTGTTTGGACACTATCTACTTTTTCCAAATCTGTTTACCTGTACCTTCCCTAAATGTAGGATAGGGTTTGCACACAATAGTTATCTGTTTAAACATGCAAACTCAATGTCATTCTTGTCAATTCTGTATTATTTTAGTCCTTGATATAAAATGGTAAAGATGCTACTAAAGGGGCCTGAGTCTGCTAGTCATCTCCTGGTATTTCCATCAATAATGCAGTTATTTATCCGTCAATTAGAAAACACTAAGTGAGTTGATGTTCACCATGGCTATGCTACAAGTTTATCATTTTAATAATAAAACATGCTTTCTTGTGAAAACTTTAAAAATTTAAAAATATGTTTTATGTGAAAGTGGATCTAAATTGACAACTTAATACACATAGTTCCAGAGAATATAAAAATGCTCAAAATGCAGTAATAATCTGGCAATGTTATAAAATTTGATTTGCATCTTCACCAAAAATGACTTTCCACCAAATTTTACTGAAATCTGTTGACAGTGTTTACAGATAAACATACAGATGAACAAATATGACTGAAAATCTGAAAAACATAGTGATTGCTCACTAAATAATAATATCCATTAAACCAATCTCTTTCAGTCAGTAACAACAGGATGGCATGTCACAGACAAATTAAAACAGTAAACTTTCAACTTGGTATAAAATGAAAAAAAAAAAGATTTCTTAAGGCACTTTGTATGAGACACATGGACATGAGGGAGACAGCTCTTACAACTCATAACAACAATTTGCACATGTAATAACAAACATAATACACACTATAAAACAAATACAACTGACATTTGGAAACAACACATCTTTGGTTTGTATCAGTGTGCCACAACTTTATATGTAAATGCTGAGTATCCAGATGAAAATCCACAAAGATCTACTGTACGCTAATCCAGGTCATTAATAAAGCTAAACTTGCTTTATGTTGTACTTCTAAAAAAAAGTATAATAAATAATCAAGTTTGTGCAAGGGTGAAAGGACTGAAATCTCAATTTTAAACACAGGTATGAGTACTGTTTCTTTTCAATACAGCTTGTTACAAATAACAGCACACAGACATGGAAAAGGCATTCACGTGATTGTCTGACACTGGGTAAACAGGAAACAATAAGTAAATCTCCAGAACTATCCCCCTAACAAAAGGTTTGCTGAAAAAACTACAAAATGCATACTAATCTCCAGATGCACTAATGTGTTCACATTGACAAACTTCCTTCCTGTCTTTCTGAGGGCACATCAAGTGTTGGAGTTCTAAGTGGTGGCTGCCACAGAGCCTTTCTTCTCAGTGAAGAAACTCCTGAGCAGTACGACTTGACCGATGCCGATGACAAACAGCAGGACTGTTTCTCCGATGGACCAGTAGGTCACCCGCTCGAGGAGATGCTCTGCTTTTGTGCGGTCATGTGCCTCTCTCAGCCTGTACCATGTCTGCGAGTCAGCCACGGACTTAAGGACCTCATGAATGGCGACGCAAGATGACTCCAACTTAAAGAGGAAAGATCAACACAGATTAATTCAGAGCACAGCAGCAGCCTGGGGCAAAACCCGTACAGTGGAAGGAGGGATGCACACATGCAAACACTGAATTATATTCTCCAAACTGCTCTTGGGCAGATTCACTTCAACTTCCTACCTTTTTCGCTAGGGCTGCAACTAACAATTATATACATTAGCAATTCATCTGTAGATCATTGAAAAATGTTGATCCCAAAACTCAAGGTGATTTCCTCATACGTCTCGTTTTGTCCACAACCCAAAGAGTTAGTCAGTTTACTGTCATAGAGGATAGGAACGCGCCTGAATTTGAATTCTAGAGCCCAACCAATATTGGGATTTTTGAGACCAATGCCAATATGGATTTTAGGGGGTGGGGTGGGGATCTACAGATTACTGATATGGTGGCAAATACAGTGAATTTTTGAGTTAAAATAATAAATAACTTTATTATAGAATTTCTATATTTTATTTAACACATTGAATAATTTAAAATATACATTGCCAACCAATTGTAGAAAGGTACACTGCAAAAAGAATAAATAAACATAAAATAAACAGCTAAATAAATATCAGTTCTGTTCAGTATCAATACTGTCAGTCAGCTCCTTTTGTCTCCATAAATGTTCCCCATTATGCTAAATATAAATAACTCAAAGTATCACTTTATGTATTGTATGTTGTATGTAAAAAAAAAGTCTTCATAGCCTTGCCCATCGTCAAACTTATACGCTGATACTAATAAATGCTCTATGCCATATCAGCCCACCATCAGGCCGATATATCAGCTCGCTGATATATCAGTTGTGCTCTATATGTTATTCAAGACAGCACAAATAATGTGTCAGAAACAGGTATTCTTTCCATCTGAACTTGCTCATTATTATCCAGAAAAAGTCAGCTCTGTGATTACCTCATACAAATATCACTATTGGCATATACTGGTTTTGCTACAGATTCTCTTTAATTTGGTTCATATTTTGAATGTGAAAATAGGTATTGTGGTTTTTCTTTTTGCGATTTTGTGGTTTTCTTAGCACTTTAAGTAAGCACATTTGATCTTTTTTGAACAGTGATCTGCCTCAGTTCACTTATACCCACTTACACACTAGAGCAGCTAAGACAGCCACAGTTTAAAGGCTTACCGCTGCAACAGATTTTGTGCACCTTGTTGTAAGCTTTAGGTTACTCAGACTCACCTGAGTCAGTGCTGTAGCACTAGTCATGCTGTTCAGGAGAGGTTCCTCATCTCCATGTCTGAAGTCCAGGTACACTGTTTTATATGTGAAGGTGGAGAACTCATTGCTGAAGCAGACCTTGTAGACACCCTTCATAGCTGTGGTGTGAGAGAAGCTGTCGTACTGCTTCTTCTTCTCATTATACAAGACGTTGTTTTGAGGGTCAGTGACGAAGCAGTCCACATCATAGTTTCCCCCTGAAATGACCTGAAAGAAGAAAAAAACACATCAAAGACATTGTCGTGTGGATGACAGGACATACTTGGGCCAAGATATTTGTAACATTGTAACATATGTTGTTTTGTTGTAACATGTAGACTGTGCAATATTGAACTGACCGAGCCAGTTGGGTGGCTAATAGTGGGTAAGAACACATTTAAAACTTTAAAACAATTAATTGTGACATTAAATTACAGGTAAGAGAATTAATCAGGGTGTCATTTGAGTTTCCAGATGGACATCACTAAAACAAATGCATTCTGAAAAAAACAAAGAAAGAACTGAGAACTAAATGGTCTTCCTATCCAACAATAAGAGACAGAAAGCACTCAAGTTACAAATTACTAGCTAAAGAATAACTTTAGCAGCATCTTGTAAACACTCAAGAGTGAAAGGGGATGAAGCTTTCAGAATAACTTACTTGGAAGTCTATGTCAAACTTCACGTCTTTCTCGAGTTCCTCGTAGAAGCACTGCTTATCATTGTCGGGGAGCTCAAATGTGAGCTCAGTCCCAGACACCACAAACACATGCAGTAGTAAACAGCTCAGTCCAAAGCAGAGCATGGTGAAAACAGAAAATCAAGCTGCAGAGAGGCTACAGTGTAGCACTAATAAGAACCGTTTTTGGAGCTCTGACGTGGCACGAGCACGAACAACTTCCGGATCACGTGTATTTATTTTTTGGTAAAAAATTAGCCCGCGGTTATAAAACGTAAATTATAGTTAAATAAGTCTCAGTACACCTCTAAATGTAAGAAAAAAAAACATTTTTAAAATAGACAAAGCTACGAAGTGACACATTACCGAGACATATTTACAACCGACCAGTCATGAAATTTAGATTTCAAAATAAAATAATAATAATAATAAATAATAATAAATTAAAGTAAGTCTCATTATTTTTGCTTACAAAAACACACTTTTCAGTCAGAAAAAAGTCAGTTAGTTGTGTGTTGTTCACAAGTGGAGGAAGTATTCAGACAATTAAAAACAGCAATACCATGTAATAACGAAAGCCCTGCATTCAAAATTTAACAAATTATAAAATGTCGTTGATAAGTGGATGTTGATGCATTGTAATGAAAGCAGCATTTCAATGTTGCAGTTGATCCTCTTTGGGCGCATTTTAGCTGATTATCAAACTTATCTGTGAAGTTGCGTAAGATGAGTGTGCGACCTACATTGTACTGCTGTGTGTGTGTTTGCGGGACGTGTGTAAGGTTCACAGATAGACTGTTTCGCTCTCCTTGGGCCTGTAAGAGATTATCAGACTTGTGTAAAAGAGTCTGGCAGTAACCCACGACACCAATTTTATATGATTAATTTAATTTTATTTAATTTTAATGATAGCGAAAAGCCACAACATCAGAAGAGCACTTCTGGCATGTACTGGTTGCCATGACAACACACGGTACACGTTCAACAGAATTTTATTTTGAAAACCCCAGACAGTGCACACCACGCCCCTCCTCTCGCACAGGGAAGGAGTAGCACTTTCTCGGTGTCTGACAGTAGTTGAGTAGTTGATGAGTTACTCAAGGCGTGTGATCGACACAGGAAGATTTTTAACATTAATTTTGCGATAGTCTTTCGCGTTCATAGTTATTTTAGTTGGTTAAGTAATAACAGGCAGAAATATGCAAAACTGCGCAGAAGCGATGAGGCACTTCGTAGAGAATCGTGCCACTGGTCTCATAGTTGCTTTTGTTGCAGGTAAATCATTTTTTGATCTTAAAGTATATTGTGTAAGCCATGTTTTGTATCTTTCAACATTTCCGTAGATGTCAGTGCGAAGGAAGTTAACCAACTCTCACACAAAGAATGTAAAACTCCTACTCATGAGAACGGTATTGTAACCCTGTTGGTATTCAGGCAGATATCTGTTCCACCCAGACAGAAAACGTTGATTGTGACTGGCGTTGGCTTTATATTCCTGGTTATTGAAATACGTCTCAGTATTTCACTTAAAATAAATGAAATGTATATAAGGCTTATGGGTTGTGGTCCTCATTATAACATTAACACAAAATAATTAATGGATTTTATGTATGTTTTTTTTTTTTTTTAAACATTTTAATTGCCCTTTTTGTGATGTCCCCAAAGCAAAATTTCAGTTTCAATGCAACACACTTGCAATATATTTATAAATAAATGTAAATGTGCCTTTAATATTGTAGATCAAGTTAAAATCTGTGATTAAGAATATAATCAGTGAAAACTGTAAATATTATTTATTATTTTTACAATTTACCGTGTGGCCTTGAAACCGTGTTTCGCCCGACAATTCCCATGAATCCACATTCAGAAAGTGCATCACTCTTATTGGAGGCAAATTAAATGAGCCAAGCAAGTTAATCTATGACTTTCTGTAATAATGAATAAGTGGGTAAAAACAAATAGTAGAACAGCTAGGTCAGTCTGGTATTTCCAGAAAAATGCATCACCTTACTGTAAGGCAGCCTTAAAACCAAGAAAAACAACAGTCATGCCATATAATGATATCCAGAATCTAAGACACTGTTTAGTCTCTTATCACAGTGTCATTATAATATAGATATAGTAATTTAGTAGGCTTCTAATTTGTTCACAATCTTAAAAGGATATTCCACCACAACATGATAATCCACTCAATATACTCACCCCTATGCCGATGTGAGGATGGGTGAAGATCTTCAGTTCACAAAACAATCCTGGAGTCTCAGCAGAAAACAGGGTTGCAGCCAAATCTGGTGTAATGGCAGTGAATGGAGACCACAAATAAAATGTTAAAAAAAAGCACACAAAACAAACACAAAATGTCTCCATCCTGCTTGTGTGGTGTAATCCAAGTGTCCGTGAGCCGCGTCATTAAAATTTAATCACAAAAGACGCCATTTACACCATGTTTTTAGCCGAAATGTCAACTGTAGCATGTAGCAGGTAGCATGTAAACATGGTGTCGATCTTGCAATATTTTCACACTTGCGTCCATTAAGAGATATACCAAGTCTCGTGATACATCGGTGCTATGTTTACATGCTACCTGGGAGGCTACAGTTGACATTTCAGCTAAAAACATGGTGTAAATGGCGTCTTTTGGGGTTAAATTTTAATGTCGCGGCTCGTGGACACCACACGAGCAGGATGGAGACATTTTGTTTGTTTTGTGTTTTTTTTTTACATTCACATTTGATCTCCATTCACTGCCATTAGCTGCAACCCTGTTTTCTGCTGAAACTCCAGGATTGTTTTGTGACCTGAAGATCTTCACCCATCCTCACATCAGCATAGGGGTGAGTACATATTGAGTGGACTATCATTCAGCGGTGGAATATCACTTTAAATAAGCCATATCCCCTACAGAGCTCAAGCAATATCTGAAATCTACTAATCAGGGATTCAATTCAACATATTAAGAAAACCACAACAATGCATGTTAAACTACATTTTATATTTCTTTTAACATTTTGTTAATCTTTTTTATCAGGGGCAGGCATAGTGGCCTTGCGGAGGTGGCTGGCTGGGGGAGTGTGTCGGAGCAAGGCCAGGCTGGATGGGAAAACAGTCCTGATCACTGGCGCCAACACTGGCATTGGGAAGGAGACGGCCCTGGATATGGCCAGGCGAGGTGAGACACCCATTGCCATCAGACTGTACACCAGTAGCTGTCTACAGCCCATGCCAGCCAGTTTGATTAGCCAGATTTCTACCTATCTCCCACCATAAACCACCACCAACACACACACACACACACACACACACACACACACACACACACACACACACACACATGCAATTCCTGTAGTGGTGTCTCACACCACTCTCCATCTCCATTGATATATTTGTTGTACATTATACTATATTTATTATATATTATGATATACTATACTCATGCAAAACTATTATATTTCATATTCTTTTATATTGCTGTACTATGCTACATACTGTATTATGATGTTATACTATATTACTACATTTCATCTTAGACTGTATCTTATGTCCCGTACTATATTATACTATATCATGTTAATACTATTTCATATTTTATATTTCTATATTAATCATTAAACATTACTTAATCATAATTAATGTCGACCATGAGGAGGTCAATGCATTTCTCTCCAATCTAGACTTGCCCAAACTTTCTTCTGAACAGGCAGAATCATTAGATGATCCAGTGACTGAAAACGAAGTCAGGACTGCTATTTTAGCCATGAAGACAGGGAAATCACCCGGTCTGGATGGATTCCCCGCTGAATATTATAAAGACTATATCGACGTTTTGGCTCCAATATTGCAAGAAGTGTACAGTGAGGCCTTTGAATTAGGACTCCTTCCCCAAACCTTTAATGAGGCGTTAATATCATTAATACCCAAAAAAGGTAGGGACACAACAGATCCTTCCAATCTAAGGCCAGTAAGTTTAATCAACCTAGATTGTAAAATGTTAACTAAGATTTTTGCCTTACGCCTGGAAAAAGTGCTGCAGAGTATCATTAATCCTGATCAAGTGGGATTTATGAAACATAGGTCATCTACTGACAGCATGAGAAGGTTGTTGCATTTAATATGTTTGAATCGGCCAGCTAAAGATCCTATCATTGCCATATCTTTAGATGCCGAAAAGGCATTTGATAGAGTTGAATGGGAGTTTTTATTTACCACTTTAATTCATTTTGGATTTGGACCCAGTTTTTGCAAATGGATCAAAATTATATACAAGAACCCAAAAGCAGCAGTATTGACAAATGGCTTCATCTCACCCCCATTTAATTTGCCTAAAGCTACACGACAGGGGTGCTCTTTGTCACCATTGTTGTTCAATATTGTGCTAGAACCACTGGCTATTGCCATTAGAGCTAATTCAAATATTAAAGGCATAGAAGGAGGTGGGAAGGAGCATAAACTTTTATTGTACACAGATGACATCTTGACACTAATTAAAGACCCCCTTAACTCGTTACCCCCTTTAATGGATACAATACATTCATATTCAAAGTTATCAGGATATAAAATCAATTGGAAAAAATCTGAAGCGAGGCCGATATCAAACACATGTCACTCAAATGCAGTGACAAATTTCAATTTCAAATGGATGCCAAATGGAATACAGTATCTGGGCATACAAGTAAGTAAGGATATAGAAGACATGCCCGTCTTAAACTTTGAACCAATACTACAGAAAATTAAAACCAACTTAGACAAATGGAGCTAAATTAAGCTTACAATATGGGGGAAAGCTAATGTCATAAAAATGGTGGTGGCTCCTCAGATTAATTATATACTCATGATGTTGCCAATAGTGACACCCAACCAATGAACAGGGCGTGTTCATGTCATATGCTGATGTAGTAAGAAAGTATCATCTCAAGGGAAGGGGCCATTTCTGGAAATATCTACAAATAAGAGACTGTTTAACTTCCAAGATCCAGGACGAAACTGAGAATGCAGTTTTGGACTATCTCAAATTACCAGTGGAATGTCATTGTGCTTCTCTTTTCTATAAAACAAACAACCAGTATTTTGGCAATGACTGTTTAAATCTGAGAATGGTCTGGCAGAGAGATTTGGAGTGTACAATTGATGATGAGGAATGGCGGATCATTGTGTCCAACAATGGGAAGTACATAAGGGAAGCAAGTGGGAAATTGATTCAGTTTAAAATATTACATCGTTATTACTGGACACCATCAAGGCTGTACAGAATGGGTTTGCTAAATGGCAATCTGTGCTGGAAGTGTCAAAATGAGACAGGCACATTTCTGCATTGTATGTGGGAATGCAAAATGGTCCAGCCTCTGTGGATAAAGGTCCTAGGGTATTTGAGTAACTGGGCAGGGACAACATTACCACTATCACCTCGGCTGTGTTTATTAGGTGATAAGTCACAGATACCTCATATTTCAAATGAAAGGTTTTTGGTTGTCATGGTGGGCATCATAACTGCTGCCAGGACGATCCTTAAATACTGGAAAACCCCTAAGCTGATAGATCTGAAAGAATGGACAAACTTAATGACAAAAACAGCATCATACGAACATATGCTTAACAAGATAGATGGTAAAAACAAACCCAAGGCTCCTACCTGGGACCATTTCTGGTCACATATCACAATTAAGTGACAGCTCCTCCTAACCATTGATGTTTTCTCACTCTATATGTTTTTCTTCATTGTTTTTCCTTTTTCCTTTTTCTTATTACCTGTGTCTTGCCATGTAAGAACTAATAATAAGTGACTGATTTGCTCACCTTGAATTGCAAATGATGATGTTATGTACCAAAAAGCTGATATTGAAAATAAAAACTTGAATTATAAAAAAAAGATATTACTTAATTATGCTATATATAATAGTAAGGTTTACATAAACTAGACTTGCTAACTTTGTTGCTACTATTAATCGCACCACTGTCACTTTTGCCTTGTAATTTTGCCTTTAATTGCTCTTGTAGTTTCTCTTTTTACCTCTGTTCTTATCTTAGTTTCAAAGACCTCTTATTACAGTATTAATTTCTAACTTTATGTATTCATCTCTAAATATTTCTGCTGTAACAACTGAATTACACTGAGAAACTTAGTCTAGCTTAAAGGGAAAAGGCTTATCTTATCAATGATTTTCCTGTTTGGCTCACTAGCTGTTGACACTGAACAGCACTGATCTATAGAGTGGCTTTGCATTTATCTAACTTGACTGCTACCACACCTACTGAGTCAGTATTTATTCCACTATTAGTGTTTGAATTTTAATTACATTGACGCTGTTTCGTATTTCTGTCTAGGGGCCAGAGTGATCCTAGCCTGCAGAGACATGACCAGAGCCCGCATTGCAGCTGACGAGATCCGGCAGGAGAGTGGAAACGGCAACGTGGTGGTGAAGAAACTGGACCTCTCCTTGCTGCAGTCTGTCAGAGACCTAGCCAGAGATGTCGAGGAGAACGAGGACCATTTGGACATCCTCATCAACAATGCAGGTACTTTGCAGCAGTTTTTTTTTCAGTCAGCAGCAGTGAGTTGAAACATCATACATATATACAGCAGGTCTAAGCAGAATTTTGTTCCACACATTTTCATTTTTAGGCATCATGATGTGTCCTAAGTGGAAGACTGAGGATGGCTTTGAAATGCACTTTAGTGTCAATCACCTGGGACATTTTCTCCTCACCAACTGTCTTCTTGACCTGCTGAAGAAATCATCTCCAAGTCGCATTGTCATCGTCTCTAGCCTGGCACACGAGAGAGGTAAAGGGAATTTTTTGTCATTTAAGTTCTTCAATATACCTGTGATTGTCAAGCAGCAGCTTTTTGGTGTCATTTCTAGTCTCAGATCAGATAATTTCATAGTTAAAATTGTATCTCTAACATTTTACTTCAGTTAAAGTGATATTCCACTATTGGTTAGGGGAGTTTTATGACACCTATAACAGATAGAACTGACGTGATTCTTTTTGGATTTCAAAATGTAATTTCTTTTTTTTTTATATAATTTTCTTTTTATTGGCTTATGCTGTGATACATTAATTCATTCATACATACATTTGTCATTTCCTGCCAAATTCAAGTATCATTTTTAGATATTCCCATCTGCTAAGCCACATATATAACCCAGATAGTGCCCCCACCCCCCCCACCCCCCCCCCCCCCCCGCCCCCCCCCCCCCCACCCCCCCCCCCCCCCCTCTCC
>JAJHUR010077726.1:0-10023 GCA_027495735.1 Lutjanus campechanus | reverse complement strand
TCTCAGCAGCTCTGACATTAGAAGCTGTATTGCTCTCGCTTTACCATCCTGTATACTGTAACCTCCAGAGATCGACCTGACCTGTGCGGCGCTCTCCGTCAGCATGGGTGTGTTTGCGTGTGAGAGTCTATATGGGCCAGCCTGCCCTACTTAGACTCAGAGAGTTGTGGTGGGCTGATGTAGGGCGAAAAAGAGAGAGAGATGAATCAAACAAGTCTTTTGTGTAAGCAGATGTGTGTTTTTCCGGGGAGGGATCATCCCGTACCTTACAGATTGTACATCATAAACACACACGAACATATGCACGCCCCCCCCGCCCCCCGAGAGAGTGTCACCCTGAACAGCTGATCCCAAACATTACACTTAAAGAGGCTGAGGAGGGCAAGTGAAGGAAAAGTCAGAGGATGTCAGGGTCTAAAAGAGAGGAGTGGTGTACATTATGCATAGATAGACCCCCACACTAGTTCTCTGTACTATGTTTAGTACACACTAATGTGCATCTGCCCACACACTGAAGACATACATCATCTGAGGACCTTGAACTCCTGTCATGCCTGCAGCATGATTCATACATTATTGATCGACTGTATGAACATGTTACATCAGAGGCTCAGTAGGAGAAGATGCAATTGATCCATAACTTTGGTCAAAAGGACAAAAATTGGATGGATTTTCATTAGATTCAAGTTAACATGCTCCCCAAAGAATGAATCCTAATGAGTTTGGTGATCTCCTGACCCGTCCAAGTTTTCATGCATCCAGTAAAATGTCTCAGAGTCTGCTGGATGTATTTGTTACTGACAGTTTCTCAAATCCTCAAACACAGTGGGAAGAGAAGCCATAGTGTTCCAGGTGGCTGTATATCTTGAACAAGAACGATAGGCATCAGTTCAGATAATAAATCCCTCTGGTAAGCTGATTTTTGCAAAAAACAAAATAGTTGTCAGGGCATAAAACCAATGATCTATTACAAATCAAACTCAGTAGTCACAGTAGTAGTAGGCATTGCAACAATGTCACAGCCATCAGTACTAAATGTTTAAATCAAATTGTGACCTTAACATTGAAAGTCAAATCAAATTGTGGATTTGGAGAATAATGGCACCCATACTTATGATCAAAAACTAGCTAGTTGACAACTTTGCTAACACAGCCAAATATCAAGCAAGTGCAACAACACTTGATATAGCAAGCAGCTAATATTACTTACTTGTCAAGCAGTATGAAGGCCAGCTCGGTGTCTGTCCTGCAGCCTTTTATTTCACCAACGACTAAAAGCCAGTCCAGCATCCTCTTTGGAGTCTCCGTCTCTTCCCTGATGCCTGTAAAGACCACAGAGCTCCCTTCTGTTTCCACTGCCTGCACACGTGTCCATTCTGGTGCTGCTCCCTGCCAGAATTCCCCCCACCTCCTCCTCTTGGTGTGATCCAAAATTCCTGCAAACACCAACACTACCCTGGTGCTCCCATTATTTTCCTGTCCCAGCAGAGTAAACTAAAAGACCTGCTAGCTGCACTGCTAACTGAGTCAACTAGCTAACAGCAGCTACCGTTATCAGCAGTTAATGGTTTCTTTAGCAACAAGTAAAGCTATCTATCCTTCAGGACAGCTGGAAGACGTCAGAGAGAATAAAATATTATTTAGGTTCACCAGAATCAGTGACATTATTATTGTTGTGTGGTGTAGGGCTCTGAAGTGTTAAGTCACAACCTGGCAACAAAAGTTGATTATTAAGTGAGTGCAGCACCCAAATGATTTTATGGCTGTTAATTTAGGTTAAAATAGTTACATAATGTCGCATCAAAACACATTAACTACTGTGAAGCTGGTGATGTTGGAAGTAAGCCTAACCACTGACTAGTTGTTTTAGTAGTTAACTACTCAATTAAATACCCTTGCTACCAGCAGGTTCCTATTTTTGATACCTTTACTTTGACACCATCATCTGGACGGCTTTTTACATTTTTTCAGTACAAATTCTGAGAAAAAAAACAAAACAATACTAGGACTTTAAATCTTATTTTTCTTAACTTTACAGAGGTGCTGGTGTGGCTGTAGACTCTGTAGAGCCACTGTTGCAGAAACTGTCAGCGTCTTTTATAAACCTCATTTCTTCATTTTGCTCACGTTAGGATGTTAGAATACTGACCGAGATAACTGAAAATATTGGAAACTTGTTGGAAAAACAACCCGTCTGTGTCACACTTGGAAATGTCAGATTCGCCCTACCCTACTTTTCATATGTCACCTTTATTTGATTTGATTGAAAAACCGTAACTCCCAACTTTTAGCTGAGCACATCACCATCTTTGTATAATTTGATAAACTCGCTCTGTCATCCTGTTTCACTTGAAGAAGTGATTTGGTAGAAACGCTGGATAAATCTCCTTTAAATATTCATGATTCCTTTTTAATCCCCAAGCTGGGAGAAAGACCTAATTCCTCCTTCACTGATGTCTTCTGTGGAGACAGAAAGCTTTTCATCTGTGTGAGCTCCTCACATGTAAAGGTGTGTGTGTTCGACTGTGTGTATCCTCATGTACTATATGCGTGTGTTTGACTGAGAAATGGTCTCCCTCTTTACTCTCATGTCAGAATGTACCCTGTGTGTGAATATTAAGGCCTCAGACTTGCCTTTGAGCTTTAAATGTGAAATGCTCTGGATGGGAAACATCAACACGGGCAACTAGTGATTCTCTTACACTCTCTGCTGCACTTTGAAATGTGCACTTGTTCACTTCATCTGTTGATTTGACAGGTACTGACTGCACAATCCCTGCTGGTGGGAGCTAAATGCACCCGTCCTGCTTGGCTCAGTGGTATAAATTGTGATCCATGACAGCGAGGAGTCCTTGAAAGCGCGACAGCTGGAAATGCAAATATGAGCGAACAAAATATCGATGATAGTTAGAAATTCCTTCGCGCGAGCTGAATTTCCTAATCCTGCTGATAAAAACTAACGATCACTGACGTGAAGAAGGTCAAGAGAAAGTTACGGTGGGATTAAAATAACCACGGAGGGATTGCCTCTTTGTTATTTTCCACTTTCCAGACAGACAAACAAGGGTTGTTTTGAGGCTAAGACATGGAGGTGTGGAGGATACACTGACATAGTAGGCGTGGATTCAAAGAAAAGAAGCCGGGATGGAGGGAAGAAGAAGAGTTTCACAGGCAGCTGTGTGTGTTTGCTTGAGATACCTGCAGGTCCCATCAACCACACGCCTCTCGCGCAAACGTGAACACTCACAAAACACACACACACTACAGAGATGTTGTCACATCCAATGCACCTTGCCTCTCTACTGCCTGTCAATGCACATCACGCTCTCGCACACTGAATTTGTACCATGACTGCATCAGCCTCCTGACTTCTCGTCCTCCACAGCCTGCATGGTCTCCTCTGGGGGTTTTATGACTTGAAATAAAGTGAAATAACCAAAATTAAATAAAATAAGTACAAATAAATAGTACACATACTCAGGATAAGGCCCTCAATAAGAACATCGGTGAGTCAACACAGTTAAGAAAATGGGGGAAAAAGAGAAAAGAAAAGAAAAATAAAATAATAAAATTCTAACCTCCATCTACACTTCCTTTAATCATACATTTTACTATGCACACTCCTCTCTAATCCTACCCCCAGTTCTTGTATTATACAGGTATTAAATTCCCTTCTTTTTTATTTTTATAGAAATCATATTACAGGTCATACAGAAATTAACATACACTGGATTGTTATATATTCAAATGTTCCAACTTAATATAAACTATAGCATATCTTGTGTCAATTAAGATTATTTTATGGGACTACAAATAACTCAAAAGCTAAATAATCATCACAGTTTGATTGACTCCCTCTTTAAGTGATCAGGTGGAGCCACAGAGACTGCCCATTGTTCCGACAGCCCATTTTTTGGCAACCCCTGTTGTCTGTGAAATGTCCCATTGGACCTAAAGCCCATTAGTCTGATAGTTCATTATCCCAAAAACAAACAACCATTGCACCAGAAGCCCGATTCAGCACCATGGACAGGGTCGGCGGTCACTGAACTACCAGGACGGTGCGCTGTGGCCTGTTTTTTGGGGGGATAACAGGCTGTGGTACACATGTACTTTCAGTCTAATGTGCCATTTTTCTATTATTACTATTTTGGTTTTGAAACAATGGCACTATTTACCCCAATAAATGTGACGAAGCATTAACAGCAACAAATTTGTACTAGATGACACATGATAGTACACACAGAATTCAGCACACTTGGATTGACACAAGTCTTTGATGTACAACAGATGGTCTTTTTAATGCATTTAAAGTTTACTGTATTTTTTACCATACATTTTAGAAACAAAAGAGTTGCCTTTTTGGAGCATTTATACTTTTATGGCACTTTCTCTTTCAGATGTTTAAAGGACAGATTAAAGGGAAAATATAAACTCAATCTGTCTAACAATTATGTATGCACAGCCAACAACCATCCAGTGAAATTGTCCCAGTGGTGCTGCATCTATAAAATGAGATTATTAGTCATGTGATGGTTACAACCCAAGACAACTGAAACCAAAAGTTTATTGATGTCCTGCATATCCAGCCCGATAATCACACTGATTCACCTTTTTTTTTTCACTTCATTCATTCAGCCTGACATTGTGTTCCTTTCTGCCCTTTTCACTGTAAAAATAAAACATCTGTTTTAACTTTTAAAAGTTAGTATTTGGTTTGCCTTAACGTTTTAAACTGAAGTTTTAAATTAAATTTGAAAAGACAAAGATATTTAGTTGAACCGACAACTCTTCAGTCACACCGAACTTTTCAAACAAATTTGATTTCACTTTTATTTTCTCAGTTTGAAAAGTTTGTTGTTTCACACAAAGAACTTCCAGCTGCAGCTGCTCCTGTCGGAGCTACTTTGTTCCAGGATTGGCACAAAGACAATATAAATATATATATATATGTATACATCGGTACAGCATCGGAGTTCACTCTTGACAGAATCCTGTTTATGCTGTTGATGTGGGTTTTGGGATTTTGTTGATGTGGATTGTATTGCTCATATACGTCAAGTCCATATGTGTTCCAGCAGCTGTGGCAGAAGTTGGAGAAAGTTCTAAAAGTTGTTGGCTGGATTAAGTACAATCGGGCACACTTTGATCTTGCATAATAATAGATCAGATCCCTATGTACAGAACCACTGGAGGGAGGTTTGAGGATCAGGTGGTTAGGAAGACCTTAATTAAGGAATGTCAGAATACAAGGGGAAACCCTTCAAACTGTGGCCAGGCTACTAGCGCCATATGTTTGTTACTAGACGGCATCCCAGAGCTCACAGACACTGTTGGAGTTTTGTAGCTCTTCTGATCCTCATTCCAGATCTATTTATCCCTCCTCCCTCGTCTCACCTCACCATGTGTCCCCTTCTCCTCCTTTCATTCTCTCATTTCACTTTTGTTTTTTACTCTGTGCCCCTTTTACACTGGACAAAAAACCCCACAAACACCCACTAACGTGGCTTTTGTCTTCAGTGGTACAATCTGCATTCACTCCCGGGTCAAATTACTCTACACTAGTCATGGGTATTTTATCAGCCTCTTTGTGGTGGAGGCAATGACGGCTTGTTGCCTCTGTTGGTAACTTTTGTGACTTTTTTTCTCCTTTTTCTTTGGTTGACTCAGTTTGACTCGGGGCATCAGATCAGCACAGCAGTGTTTGCACCTGCTTGTGTATTTACAGATGAAGCGCTTGTCTTTAGTTTGCTTGTCTTTTGTTTCTGTAAAATGGCAGATGAATGTTTTATTTCCTAGAAATTCTTCATAATAAGAGTTTCCTGTTGTTTTGTTATATAAAAGCTAAATGAATTTAGTATTTCTTATATCAGACTCAGCCAACCTGTATCAATTTGAATGAATATGATTTACATAGAGGAAATAAACTTGCCGATGCTATACTGCTGACCTTAATTTGACTAAAATTAAACTTAAATCCCCTTTGTTATCAGTTGCTTCCCCAATTATTTTTAAAAATTGATGATAATAATTGTGGGACTTAACTTCACTTAACTTAACTTCAACTTCATTTTTGTCCCCGGAGGGCAATTGGTTATGCAGCAAGGCACATGTAAAACACATAAAAGGCACAAGTGAACACATAAAAGAGAATATATATATACAAAAACACACACAAAAAAAGAACAGCAGACACCGGGATACAGCCATTGCAATGTAAAACACACATCAAGATGGGTGTGTGAACTTTTTTCAGCTTCTGAAGTTGCATTTGCCAGAAAGAGGAGCCACTGTCTTATATACTGTAATGAGCATACAATATTTTTTGAAAGGACTGAGAATTGAATATACTTTATATACTACAAGAATACAGTTCTACCTTTCCAAGGACATCGACTGGACCAGACTTACATTCTGAAGCCGAGCACATTCAGGCTCGTAGAAAGTTTGCAGAGGACAGTTGCAGGTAAAGGTGGACAGAAAGGGAACTACCGCTGATTCAACCTGATTCAAAGTACATGATTAATACTCTGTCGGGGCTGAATCAACAGGACACTCTGAATGTTTGTCCTCCACAGAGAACAGCACTCTGCCCTGTCCTCTCGATGAACCGTCATTGTGCGCCTGTGGTACTGCGGCGGCCCTGACCCAGCCAGTTCATAGTGTCTATCCCAGCTCGAGGAGCCGAGGCTGAGGCAGAGGAGCAGGGAGAGGCAGGGGTCAGCTGGAGGACAGCTGTAGGATTCCAGCCTATCCTGCCGGCTCATCCCAGATTAGACAGTTTTGGTGAAGCAAACCATAGGGCGCCAGGCAGAATCTGGAATACAAACACGTTGAAAAACGGCCAGGTTAGGTATTAAGCTTACGTGACAGTAAGCTGTTATAATAATCAAATGAAACAAATTGATTTGGAAATTTCTGACCTAGCCAGTGTGGTTCATCTATCCCATCTAGGAGAGAGGAGAGTGGGGCAGAGTACACTGTGGCCTGGTCAGCTGAAGGACAGAGACTAGCCTGCAGGCAATCAGCCATATGAGAGAAGATAAGAATGGAATAAGCTGGGAAACACTACGCTAGACTTCAGCTGAGTCAGACCTTAAGGAAACCTACAACTACGGTCCAGTTCAAGATACGCCAGTGTAAAGTTTGTGTTTTTTCTTAAAGGTACAATGTGGAGCAATTTGCATGCGTTAATCGCTTTGTATTGCTAATTTCTGAACCAGTTGTAATGTAACTTAGAAAATGAGAATCTTCCCTGGTTCTCTCGGCTGCCTTTAGCAGCAGTTCTCAACCTTCTTGAGCTGTGACCCCTCAGAAATATTAGGTTGCTGCTTGCCCCCCCCCAACCATCTGCCCCAGACTTCAGGAATTACTTTATAACAAGTGAAAGCTACCAAACTCACATTATATCACTGCAACAAGTCATGCAAGATACAAATCCTTCCCCAGTCAAAAATATAACCTTAATTTTGCATCATGCTGGACTAAATAGTTTATTAAATTTACTATTTTATGCTACAAAATGCATTTTTTTTTCGGTAGTGTTTGTGTCTGTTCAGAATGTGGTGGGGTTTTTTGTGTTTGTTTTTTTTTGCTGTTTTTTCCCCCTAGTTATAGGTTCTAACTGTTAGAGAGATGGCTGTTACATTTCTTAAGTTGTCCCTTATGCTGAATCAAAAATACAGTGTCTGTGACTCTGTGTGTGTGTGTGCGTGTGCGTGTGTGTGCGTGTGTGTACACGTGCGTGTGCGCGTGTGCTTCAGAGTTTTGGAGATATTGGAGATCAGCTGTAAAGATGTCTGCCTTCTCTCCAATGTAATGTAGCTACTCAGTTTGTGGTGCTCAATGCACCAAAAAGTTAATTTAACAAAATCAAACCTAAAACTGCTCACCTGCTCGAACTCATCTCCACTGATGTAGACAGGGGTGTGCATTTTTGCATCCTTTCTCTGAAAGCCAACCATCAGTTCCTGGGTTTTGGTGACGTTGAGCAGAAGGTGTTTTTTTGTGCACTACCCTGCAAGACTGTTGATTTCCTCCTGATACGAAGTCTCTTCATTGTTTGAAATCCGGCCAATGATGGTGGTCACATGTGCGAACTTCACAATAGAGTTTCCTACATGTCGGAGCTCTTCAGTCATGGTTGTGTAGGAGGGGGCTGAGCACACAGCCCTGGGGGACTCCGGTGTTGAGCAGTGCAGTTAATGCAGAGTTAATTTTGAACAAGGATTTTCTGAAAATTCCACTTGTATGTATTTAAAGCTACTGTATTACATTTAAATAGCTACGTCTTACTCACCAATCACCTGCTCTGAGTTCCTCTTTTGAACAGAGTTACCAGTTTTTTTCACTAATTATTTTCACTTCAGCACTTCCACTGTGTTCTGTTTTAGACTGCTGCTAAATGACTGTCAATGAAACACAGCCCACTCCCTGATGATTTTCTCTGTAAAAGCGTACCCACTGAGCCTCTGGAAATATTCTGTTGTCAAACATCAAAGAGCGGAGTGGAAGCATTTAGCTAGAAAGTGTTCCTAGAAAATGTTTCTGTTGAGAAACAGATCAGCAGAGTAGTGAGTATTACATGACTATGCTGTTGCAGTAATGGATTTAGTGCTGTGGAAATGTACATTACACTGATTTTATCAAGATGTGGGTAAACATAGGAGAAGTGTTGGGTTTGTATTAACCAGGGAACAGAAGAAATGAAGTAAGTGTGGAATATGGAAGAAGTCTTCAAATATGAACACATGTCCTGGTTGTCTCTGTAGTTGACATAAATAAAGATCATTTTTTAAATTTAAGTTCATTAAGTGTAAGATAACAAGTAAAAATCCTTCCTCTCCTTTTTGTTTTTTTACACTCCAAATCTTTGTATGTTGGCCCAGGTCTGGCACAGGATCCCTCTGGCTGGCTGAACAGTCGAAAATCACAATTGCTCCTTTGATATTGTGTCAATGTTCAGCTTGTCATGTCGGTCTTCCAGCGGTCTTGAAGAGTTAAATTTGTTTTGGATTTAAATATATAACATTAGAGTGGCAACAGTTAATCAAATAATCAATTATTAAATGATATTAAATGATTTGCTAGCTATTTTGATAATCAATTAAACACTTTGAGTAATTTTTTAAGAAAAAAAGTTCTCTGTTTCCAGCTTCTTAAATGTGGCTATTTTCTGGTTTCTTTACACGTCTATGACAGTAAACAAATTTGAGGACCTCACCTTGAATTTTGCCCTGATCAACGTTTTTCAACATTTTCTGACATTTCATAGACTAAAAAACTAATTGATTAATCGAAAAAATATGAAAATAGTTGTTAGCTGCAGCTTTATAAATAAGGCGACATTTCTGCATTAAAATGTCAAAAACCAATTACACCTACGTTCTATATTTTATTGAGTTGTGTACTTGCATTATCAGAAATGTTTCCATTGTTCTATGTTCAGACTTAGAGAAGCTATTATTTCATGCGAGGTTATGCTGAGGTTCATTTGGTCACCTGTTGGTATAACTTCCAAGAAACAGGGCTGAGTATCAGAACACGATTGAAATAACCCCCGCACCAAGTATGTGTGTGAAGATTCTCAGTCATCCAGGTCATGGTAGTCGTAGAAAAGGTTATTGAAGATGTTTCGCCTCTGGCCAGTTCTGAACTGGCTTCAGTTTTGAACTGAAGAAACCTCTTGGATGAGAGGTGAAACATCCTCAAGAACTCTACCAAGTCCGGTTGCCTACGACAACCTCTCATACCAAGTAGTATCGAAACTTTGCCAGTCAAACGATACCTCCAGCCAAAGCTTTTTGTACCCAGATCTAGAAAAAAAGACTATATCTATGGTTTTGCTCACAACCAAGTTCTCCATTGGTATCGGTATGACTTTAAAGGTGCTGCTATTGCTACTAGTATTGTAATGTTTTTAAAAGATACCCAGCCCTTCAGAGGAAACATGGGATATGCCAGAGAAAGGAAGTCGGCAAACATAACTAAACGTATTGTCATAAAGCTTGTATAAAAAGATCT
>JAJHUR010077725.1:0-14021 GCA_027495735.1 Lutjanus campechanus | reverse complement strand
TTTGTCCCATTGAAGTACTTTTGTGTCTCTCTCGTTTTGTGTCTGTGGTTATTTTGTGTCATTTTGTGTCTGTTTGTGGTAGTGTTGTGTCTCTTCATGGTAATTTTGTGTCACTGTGGTTATTTTGTGTCTCTTTGTGGCAGTTGTGTGTCTATTTGAGGTCATTTTGTGTCACTGTGGTTATTTTGTGTCTCTTTGTGGTTGTCTTCTGTCTCTGTGGTGATTTTATGCCCTTTAGTCGAATGACTGACTTGCGAAAAGAAATGTTAACAGTCACTTTCAATAGATGCTCTGACCAAAGGGCCCCCTGACACCTTGGGCCCCTGGGCCTGTGCCCAATAGGCCCGTTCAGTAATCCATCCAAGCTGCTGACAGAAGATATTAATAAGAAATCATTTAAAAAGCTTACTTAGATATAAGCAAATGTGAAGTAAGTAAATATATTTATTAAATTTATTCACAGTATATATAAAAGTACATTTTGAGATCACTGTACTCATACTCAAGCACCAGTATATTTTATTTTTACTCAATATTTATCTGATGGCTGGACCTGCTATAGTTTCAGTGGCTCCCAAGCTGGGGGTCGGGATCCCTCCAGGGGGTCGTAGGATAAATTTGAAGGGTCAGATAGGCCTAATGATTAAGGAAATATGATATTTTTACTTTTTACCTAAGTGGCTGTTCATTTTCAGGCCTCTAAAAATGAAATTAAATTTTATTTCAAACAGTTAGAAGCCAGAATGGTTAAATTTGCTGTCTTGATTTATAATTATTTTTCATCACTAATGGATTTTTAAAACTTTTTCCACCACTGGCTACACATAAGTATGAGTATTAAGTATGTTACTGTGCTGTGGGCAGAAGTGTAAGACATCCTGTATTCAACATAGTACTTATATTAAAGTACAAAGCATCAGAATATACTTAAAGTACAATAATTAAAAGCACTCATTATGCAGAATGATGCATATTACTTAATTATATTAATGCAGTATTATATACAAACACTTTCTTGTTGCAGTTGGTGCAGATGTGGCTTATTTATACTTACATATATTTACTTACTTATATTTAATATATATACTGACAGGAAGTTGTGAATTTCAGCATCATTAATCTAAATCTGCAACTGTAACTAGTAACTAAAGTTATGAAATAAAGGCAGCGGAGTAAAGTGTACAAAATTTAAGTACATTACTTGCGTTGTAAAAAAAAAAATATATTAAACTGTAAAATGTAGGTTGAGATAAATATATTAAATATAATTTAGCATCAGTAGATTGAAACATGTTAATACCTGCACTGTGAGGTTGCCTCCAGGAGCCCCTGCAGCACTGATTTAGTGAGCTGTCATATTGTGTGCAGTAAAGAAAAGTTGACTTGAGGTCACACCGCCAGCAGTTGGCGCACACATGCGCATCATGTACCCTGAGCTGTCATGACATAAAGGACACGTGAGGTAACCACACATGTAAATTTTATTTAGTAGCACAACAGGGCGCCCCGGTTGTATTTATAGCCCCCAAACGCACTCCCAAATGTTGTGTTTGCCTCACATTTATAACACAGAGAGCTGGTAGGGGAGGATAACTCGCACAGTAGGTTTGTTTTACCTACAATAGTCTGCACCTTTAAGCCTGCAGCAGAGTGCAGCGAGTTCATGTGTCCGTAAAGGCGGCACGATATGAGCGAACAGTGCTGACCGCGTACAGAGACTACAGTAGGACAGTGTACCTACAGTAACCTGGAAGGCAGGCGGGCAGGCAGGTCCGACACACCAAAATGTCTGTGTCTTTAAAAAGAAACTCTTTAGCGAGTGGTGCTGCATGATGTCAGGCAGCTATACTGTTCATGTGAGCGGCGTTCACTTCCTGCACAGGGACAGAGAGAGAAAAGAGAGAGTGGGATAGAAGAGAGATGGGGGACGAGCGGCCAAGATAGGACGAGAGTGATAGAGTGAGCCAGCGGACGAGGGGGAAACCGGGGCCTGCTTTTTTGTTTTTTTTTTTCTTTTTACACCCCGCAAACTTTGTAGGTTATCCGAAGAAGAGAAAGCCTGCTGCCACATCTGCGCCAGCGGACAGCCGCAGTTTATGGAATAGCGACATATCGGGTAAATATATCCCCCCTTCTGTCTTCTTGGATGTTTACAGTGCCTGATTTTGTATGACGCATAGGTTTTTTTTTTCTTTACCATGCATTATTCCCTCGCTTCTCCTTCTTTACAGACAGCCGCATACCCCGACATGTGCTGACATTACAGCAGCAGAGTTAATTTTGATAAAAAGCTGCCAGCTAAAACTAAGTTAAACTCTTCAACTTTCATGAAGTAAAAAAGCACGAAATGTGAAGATTTCTAGCGCCGGGGAGGATGGTAGGTGATTCCCGCAGAAGTGTGAACCACGCGTCACTAGAAGAATTTAATCGCGTCTGATAATATTTGTAGTTTTTTATCACCCGAAATTGTAGTTTAATTGTAGGAAAGCCAGGAAATAGTGTTGGCATTACTGTAAGAGTGGAGAAAGTGGTATGATATTCTAGGTCTTGCGTCACGATGAAGTCTAAACAAAAAAAAAAAAAAAAAAAATCCTCCACCCATAATGCATCCATTGTACTGCTATATGTTGCAAGGAGTATTTTACACAAATCAATTCAAAGTTGCTGGTGCTGTTAGAGCCCTTATTTCACAAGTGAGTATAATATGAGCTGGCTTCTCAAATCCTCAAACATAAGCATTGTCCTCACAGTGTTAGTTCAAGACACTTGCTTCTTTAAATTATGTCAGATATAACACAACTATAATATTTACAGTCAAAACAAAATTACATAAAAGAGGCTATAAATGTTTGGAGGTTAGAAGGTTGTGAATCAAAATGGATCAAGAAGCTTCAAGGAAAAAAAAAAAAATCTCTTGTCTTACAGCTATGATATTTATCATCAAAACAAAATTACATGATACAGGTTATAAAATGTTTGGGGTGTGAGTATTGTGAACTAAAATCAATCAAGAAGCTTTAATGATTATGTATTATAAAGCAGAGTGATTGCAATATTCTGATTAAAATAAATAAGCTCAAAAATAAGATAAATGTATCCACTTTTCTGTTGCCAGCTGTAGTGTCAGTTCTGTCAGTTGCGCCTGTGTTTACCTTGCCTGAACCCTGCAGGAGCCATCTGACTATACATACAACCCCCCTCCACCCCCCCCTCCACCTCCCTCCTCATGTGTGTTCATGGGTGCAGTGTGTGGCTAGCCGGCGTGTAGCTTGTGGCAATTTTCTTCATTTCCTGTCACTTTCCTTCCCTCTCACATGCTCTCGTTTTTATTCTCTAGTCCGCCACTCACCGTCAGCCTGTGTGTGTTTTTTTTCTCAAGATGACTGACAAAAAAATTCCCAGATATTTGCAAGTTGGTTACGGTCTGCAGTACATCTTATCTTTGTCATAGGGCAAACAAGCCAGTGTGTAACTTACAGTATATCTAGCAGGTGGCGTGCAGGTCAGAGGTTAAAACGACAGCTTAAAGTTTAGAGGTGTGTGAATCATTTAAGTTCTGTGGTGTGTTTGAAAGAACGTCCCTTATCGTTTTACAGTTTTGCATCCCACTTCAGAGTGTTTGAGCGCTTTAATGTCCATCTGTTTCTGCTTCTCCCCTGTAAAAAAATATAATGGGGAGGATGATTGAGACAAGATGTATAGAGGAGTCAAACCCCTCCCCTTCCGGCGTGCCCCATGGGACTCTTTTGAATTGTGCCATGAATTACACATATGATGTTGGTCCATTTAAGAGATAATTTTACAAGTCAAGAAAGTCACCAAATGAGCTTTCTTAAGTCCAGTCCCATTTTGCTCTGTGCCCCAATAACAGTTGAGCAAGCTTGGTATGTAGCGGAACCATGCTCAACTTTGTCCTTTCCTGTTTCCTGTAATTACACTATGTGCTAGGTTTGTCTATGTCGAAAAGAAAATCAAATTTTTAAGGTGGTTAAAAGATGTTGCTGTTGAACCTTTAAAAGCAAAGTATTGTAAGTTAACTAATATTAACAAAACCAGATTAATGTAGATTAGCTAGCTAGTTGGCCAGCATTTAGCTAACATTAGCTATCATATGTAACTAGCTAGCTAACATTGAGGTAGATTAAGTAGCATGTTAGCTAGAGTTTTGTTATGGAGCAAAACACTTCATTACCAACTAGCTAACAATTGATGTAGATTAACTAGCTGGTTATGAGGAAAGGAGAAAGTTGACTGAGATTCCAATCGGGGCGGGACTTAAGAAGGGTCAATTGTTGTAAAACTGTGTATGTATAACACTATGAAGATACGTAATTAGAAAACAACACAACCTGAAGTTGCGTAAGTGACATCATGAGTTTGTATCTCCACAAGCTAAGCTTAGCTTGTTTTTTGTACTGGTATATAGTTGCACCAGCGAAAAAGACATAATTTTACAAGTCAAGGTCATTTTATCAGCCCGGAAGCGAAAGAATGAACGAGGCCCGTTGCTTGTGTGATTACAAACCAGTACGAAAACATACAGGCATCATAGCTTCAGAGGCTATCGCTAGCTTATGGAGAGAGAAAGCTATGACGGCACTTGCGCAACCTCTTGGTCTAAAGTCTTATTAATCTTAACAGTCTTGTACCTCCTAACCAGCTAGCTAATCTACATAACTTGTTAGCTAGCTAGTTATCTAATGTTTTGCTCCATTGCAAAGCTATCTAGTTAATCTACATCAACGTTAGCTAGCTAGTCACATCTGTTAGCTAATGTTAGCAAAATGCTGGCTAACTAGCCAGCTAATCTACATCAATAATTAGCTTGCTTGTGAGCCAGTGTTTTGCTAATATTAGCTTTGGGACTTTCTTGACTTAAAATTATCCTTTAAAGCTATAATATATAAAATTTCTGTATTAGCATATGATAATTTGTTGAGCTGTATACTTACATTATCCCAAATGATTCCACTAATGGTTTCATTTAGAGAAATCTGTAATTTATTCAAGATAATATTGCATTCCCTTGCTAGTAGCTAGCTGTTATAATGTCCGGGACACACATGTGAGACATGTCAGAGAGAGAGGAAGGAGGCCTGCGAACCTGACAAAACATAATGTCGACAGAGCTTTAATATTACCTCTTACCTTACCTGATCTTACTTGATCTTACCTTACCTTAACTTACCTTGTCTCACCTTGCCTGGCCTCACCTCAGTCATGTCACATGGATTTTGATCAGGATTGGCAGTAGTTTAACAGTGAAGAAAACAACTCCCATGACCCCACACTACTTCAGGACATAATTAAATTATGGCTTTTGTTTTTGTTTTATGTGAGAGAGACCCCTAGTGGCAGGATTTACATGTTGTGCATTTAAACTGACAAACATCATATGTGTATTTCATGGCACAATGCAAAAATCGAAAAAATTATTTGTCTCTTGCCACTGACTACTGTTCATATTTTTTTCAAAGTAAGTTCCCATGGTGGTCCACTTAAAGGGGAGGGACTTTGCTTCTTTATTGTACTTCCCTTGTGAATAACTAAATCAGTATAGGTGTACCTGCCAGCCCTAAGGCAACACAAAGACAGCTTTTATCAAGGTAGCTTATGATTGCCCCCCCACCCCCCACCCCCAATACGTGGAAATCAGTTCGGGGTAATGTGAGTTTGTACTGCCAAGTTTCTATCTTCAGAGTTTAACACAACATACATGGAAAATGTTCGACGTTTTTTTTTTCTCTTTCTCTCTAAACGGAGGCCTTCCAACACCACTCGTCTTTGACTTGGAGGTCTGCCAAAGGGTTGTGATGGCTCTCAACAGCTGTATTTGTCTGTGTGTGTGTGTGTTTGCGTGTGTCGGTGAGCGTGCTAGCGTGTATGTGAGTGTGTGTGCGCTCTCGCTGTGTCCCGGGATGCCCTTCCTCCATAGGCCTCACACTATACAGCATTCCACAAGGGGGCCCGGGGCTATGTGCAAGTGGGGAGTGTCAAGGAGAGAGAACGACAGCACAGTTTCAAATGCAACTGATGCGGATACTGACAGAAAGGGAGAGAAAATAGAAAGACAGAGAGATTCTTGCCTCATTGAAGGTCTTGCCTCATCTCTTGTTAGACCCGCACATGAACTAGAGTTGATGTTTTCTCAACAGATGAAAAGATACACTGTAAAAAAAAAAAGTATCTTCAGGTTACTACCTCTATAAAATTCCTCTAGGGCTTGTAAAAGATACAAGGTAGAAAAGTAAAACTTCAAGCTACTGTTATTAAAAATCTTAACCAGAGATTTTGTTCCTTTGCTTTTCTGAAGAGCCATTTATTCATCCAAACTGCATCTAAAACCTGGAGGCTTGTTTTCGTCCCTGCTTGGGGAGTGTGTTTACGTGTGTATGATTTTCCTTTCCTGAGACAGTAATGAGTCATTGCTGATGGTATGCGATACAGAGCACCACTCATACATCATATTCTCATACATTAGTCTTGTATTTTCTTCATAGAGCAAAGGCTGTTCCAGTTAGACAAAAAAAAAAGAAGAAAAACTGCTGCTTCTGCTGGTGTGTTCGGACTTGTTGGTTGCTGTTAATGAAACTTAAATTCTAAAGTATTTCTACTAAATGTTAACCCGCAGAGATCCAGTATAGATATGTGGCAAGGAATCACATAATGTCACAGCTGTTTGAGATGTAAATGATATATTATATAAGCTAATTCTAATTTTATCTGCTTATTCTTGACACATCAGTTGGTCTGTACTGCAGCACACAGCAGTTTCTAATTGACTGTGTAGGTGTCAAGGTGGTTTGGTGGTGGCAACAATTAAAATCTGCTTGCAGATCATACTTTTATTTTCTTGTCTGTGTGGCATTGGTGCTGTTTGGCTATCATGCAAATGTTTTTGTCATGTTTCTGTTGAGGCATTTTTCGCTTAATGCTCACACTATTTGATGGAGAGGAAAATAAGATGGTTTGTATAGACGTGTGAATATGAGAGGAGTTTAGTGTGAATTTCTGATAAGTCTGTAAACCTTCGAAAAGGTTTGAAAGATGCAAACATGACCGGGTTACCTCTGGAGGAAGAATATCCACCAAACTCCACATGTGGATTTAACGAGACAGCTCGCCCCAAAATCAAAAATGCATATTTGGCACTCGGCTTGTGGTGCTCCAAACGCCAAAGGAAATTCATGTGAAAGATTCAACAGTAATGTCCAAAACTTATGACAGGTCAGAGAGGAGGATGCCCTTATGTTTGCATGCTATGCTATCACGAAAATGAGAGTCCATGAGTAGATGCATACTTCCTTCTGCGCAGTGATCCGGTTAGCAGTCACACAAGTCTTGTTCTTCAAAACGCAGGAAAAATAACTTCTAACTTCACAAAAACACTCACGGAACAGATTTAGGCCTCCTGTCCTTACCTTAACCTACCGTGTCTTTGTCGTCCACAGAGTCAGAGTCCCGGTCGGAGAAAACCTTACATGACTGCTAACTGAGCTGACTAGCTAGGGGCAGCTACAGTTAGCAGCAGTGATTTCAGTGTTACAAGAGCCCCGGGCCTAATTTGCAAGACGCAGCTCCCAAATTATTTTTTTTTCTGTGACTAAATAATAAATGAAAACCTGGTCGACTAAGTCTAATCTCAGTGGTACTGCAGCACCACACAACTTCATTATAATGCTATTTTGTCAAAAAAAATAATCAGCGTTTGTGATTTGGGTGTTGCACTTTTGCACTTTTGATAACATTCAGTTTTTTAATGAATTGTGCAGCCCCAGTTTAACAGTTTAAATTCTCAGCTACTGAAATGCACACGAATAGCAGACAAAGCTGGAGGCCCCACTGACCTCGCCTTGTCCACATATTTTCCTATTAAGGCCACAATTATGTCTGGAGTCACATCAAATCAGATTGACTGCTACATGGGTGCATTTGGCAGCACTGCTGAAAGATAAATTTACTTAGATAAACTAAATTACATTCAAATGACTGATGTTCCTCTGGTCAGTCTTCCAACTAATACACAGTAGTAGCTACCCAGCAGGTAGCGGTTCCCATAAGGTTGTCGAAAAGTATCGATGCCTTTTTAATACTACGTGTTTAAAAACAACACAATACTAACACTTCACAGACTCCAAAGAGCTGAAGCAATAGAAAAAACTGTGTGCAGGCTGTTAATTTAAAAACAACCACAACAACAACAACAAAAATCAAATTTTATGCTCCTAGGACTTTTTTTTCTTGTTGCTGTGGTATTGAGAGGTATCAAATATTGTTTTTTTTCATACTAATATTGTAAAGAAGTTTAAAATGATAGTATTGTGACAACTCTGCCACCTTACTCAGTGGTAAAAAAAAAAAAGTGTCGCCACGAAGAGGTAAATGAGTCAAAAAGAGAGATCAGCAGTTTAATTGTAAAAATTTCTGTTGGTGATATATGTGTAAGATGGCACCAGATGATTTGCATTTCTCATGCTGTTTTACACTACTAGTTTTTGGCGTGAAAGATGATTGCCAAAGCCACAAAAGAGGGTTGGGTAGTTCCTCGAATTCACTGCTCATTCAATACGCAATATTGTAGTTTTTTTTTATTATTATTATTGGAATTCACCACTTGCTTTTGTCAGTTCCTCCTACCTTCAGCATCACTTGAGAAAAACCACAGATCTGAGGATAAAATAAAACATAGAGAAATATGCGTGGCTTTAAAATTAATCTTCAATCTTATTCCCCAGTGCACACAGAGATAATATTGTAGCTACGGACCCAAGTTTCTGATATTATTAAGTGGAAATGGTTGGGCTTTTATTGTGCACAAACCACAGGTGCAGTCCATTTACCGTATGCACACACTGAAATTCAGAAAAGTGGGGAAACAAACGAAGGAACAAACGAGAGAAAGAGAGGATCAGCAAAAGCCATTAGGAATCTTGAAATGTAACTGATTTGGGCTGCTTTGGCTCGCTACGTGCTTTTCAGGAAGCCTTCCAAGAATTTAGACAATGAACAGTAAACATGGCATGTTCCTCAGAACAATTCCACATTAGATCTCAAAGATCACGTGTCTCTCTTTTTTCTCAGAATCGACAGCCCCCACACCACAGTACATTGCAGATAACTGTAGCAGCTAAATTTCATTCTCCCTGTGTATGTACTGTACTTACACTTGACAAGGAGCTCTCACAAACTGGCAAATGTGCAGAATCTCTCTCTCTCTCTCTCTGTGTCTTTCTCTCTCTGTGTCTTTCTCTCTCTATCTCGCTCTGTCTCAGAGAGATTTCTGGTAAGTGACATGTTTGGCCGTTGGCATAATGCCTAGCAAGATCACATGGCATGAATGTCGTGCCTGTGTTTGTGTGAGAGTGTGTGTGTGTGTGTGTGTGTGTGTGTGTGTGTATGATTGTGTATGTCTGTGCATTTGCGCTTGAGTAGAAAAAAGAAAAGAAAGGGAGCCTGTGCACATTTGATTGTTCCAAGTATTTTCAGCATGAATAGGGGCACGTAGCCGTAGCAGAGAATTACAGAGTGCTAAGAAGTATGACGAGGATGTGTTTCTGATAAAGTCATGAGATCGCATTCTCAAACTGGATGGAAAATTAGATTTTGCATAACGATACTTCATAGTCAAAACGATTTTTGCTTCATTTGATTGATATTTGTGGCATCAATACATTAAAAATTCATGGAGGTTATGCCATCTTATGGAGAGCATGTTTCACTTGTTAGTGTAATGGGGCTGGGACGCATATCTCCTGATTTGATACTATCACGATATTTGGATGCAATTCTTGAATATTGCAATTCAATATTATGATTTATTGCAACTTTTGTTTGCTTTTTTTTAGGGGAAAAGTTGAATAATGAATCATACACTGTATATGATGTATACAATGACTAATATTTCCAAAAACAATGCACATTATGTCAGTCAGCCTTCTCTGAATTTTATTTTTTATACTAGTGCTAAAAATAAAATTAAAATAATTTAAAAAAAGATAATAGATAAGATTTCAGGCCAAAATGAATGGGGCCATTGAAAACTGCACACTGAGAACACAACTCATTTTATGTGAATTAAAATCCATTTGTAGAGACAATATTGGTGCGATTGCAATGCTAATCTCTGCTAGCCTGTTTATGGGAATTCCCATTATGTGTTAGCATCAAGCTAAGTGCTGGTTAATTATAAAAAGAAAAAAAAAAATCAATTTAGCAATCCAAAAATCGATTCAGGAATCGTAAATGAAAGAAACGCGATACTTAGGACAGTTGATTTTTTTTTCTCCCATCCCTAAAATGTAACAGAGCTCAACAGAGTGAGGTTCCGGTCCCATTAGATTATTAGTCAAAATGTCAAAATATGAGATTGTGAAACAACACTCAAAGCGACAATGCAATGACTGTGAAACAAAACAATATATGCTCCGGCAGAAGGCACAAAATCTGTACGATATTAACATTGTTTTCAGAAAAACGTGCTATTAGAGATGCCGTGGAGGAGTGCTACGCTACCCACAATCCAAATAATAATAAAATATAAAATAAAATAATAATATAAAATAATAATTTAACACAAAATATAAAATAAAATACAAAATAAAATTATAATAAATAAAAATAAACAGGGAGCTCTGCTAGCAGGCTGGTAGCTAGATAGCTACATCGTACTAATAATATCGTTATGCTGTAGTGAACATAATTTGTACATAAAACACACAACACAAACTGCAATATACTACGGCAGTGATATTGACAATATAAACACTAATAATGACTACAGTTAAATTTAAGGAGAAGCGGTACGGTTTATAGGATTAGTCGTTCCTTCACTCTTGAAATAATCATGCACACAGTCCTTCGGTACCTTCTTCTGAAACAACAATGGAATGAATGAATGGAAAAATTATCTTCTGGAGCCCGAGCCGTTGTGGGCAGTCGCTGTTGAGCTCTATGCATTAAAAGCTATTCTGAAAAGCTCAACAGATTTCCATAATTGTTCATACTTGTGTAATCACTCTTAGTATTACCTGTCAGTCAACTTCCAGTTCTTGGAACCTTAGTTGAACTCCGTTTGTGTATTTAATTTACAATATGTCAGGGCTCATGAGCATAAGGTCACCATTCACTTAGAGAAAAGTGTGGGCTTAAATCAACTTTTTTAAACCACTGCTATCTTTGCAACTGCTTCACGGCATCTGAAGACAGTAGCCTGAGTGGGTTTAGAACAATTTTCTCAGATCCTTAGAGTTTCAGTGAGGGGACATTAGATTTACTGTGAAAGTCAAACCTATAATTCGGGGGATGACGCACACAGACATGCACAAACACACACGCTCGTTCACAAACACATAAATAAACCCCACAGAATCATGCAGATACGCACACACACTCACACAGAAGTAGATGCACACACACACAGAGGGAGAGAGCACTGTGGATGGCATTTATCCGCGCAGCCCACCTCAATTTTCCATGCTCTTTTGCTGTGTGCTGTACATAATTAAATTGCTGCAAACTTCAAGCCTCTCTCAAGACTCCTGCCAGTAAACAAAGCCCGCTAATTAGCGCATAAGGTAATAAGTGAGGAAAGCAAATAGGCTGACCCCTTTTCTGTGGCGATGACCTGTCCTGTATGTGCTCCTCATGTCCTCACAGCCTGGCAGAATGCTGGTAGGGGCCAGTGGAAAAAGACAGGAATCTGAGGCGGGTAGTTTTCACTACACAGCTACCCCCAACCCCCCACCCCCCACCCCCACCCTTCACATTTCCACACAGCTAACATACGTTAGCAATTACTGCTAAATCACAGCATTACCTACCTGATGCTTTCATTACAGTTGTGTGCCCTGCAGAAGGTGAAGGCCACCCTGACTCGAAATTCTGTCCTGACATTTATTGGTTTGTAATATATTCAAATGCTGGAAATGTAGCTTGTTTTGTGGTTATTATGATGGAAATCATTAACTTCATAGTCCCCTGTGTTTTTGTACAATTATTTTTACAGATGTAATGCCAAAAACACAAGGTACGATAATACCAAATTTAAAAAAAAAATCAATCAAACAATATTATAAAAGAAAGAGAAATAACGACTTGAAAAATGTCATTTTATTGAATAACAAATCTGATGTGTTCATATATAATAAGTTGTTCCTTTTAACGTATATTGTCTCTGCTTTCCTTCTTTAATGAAGTAAAATAGAAGTAGCCAGCCATGACCTAAGCATGGGCAAAAATAGCTTGAATCATCCACATCCAATTTAAAAAAACAAAACAATGTTAGTAAATAAAGATAATAAAATAACATAATTAGCCATGTAATATCACCACAGATATTGGTAGGACACTGAGACATCTTTTTTATTGTATTATCTCGACATTCAATATATTGTTACATCCCTTGTTATTTCTAAATATTAAAAATAATTGAAGATTAGAGACATTTCAAAAACCGCCGGTTGCAACCTCATAACAACAGCAATGCTAAAGGAAATCACTGCTCCGAGCCAAGACATAATCCAGCATATAACACCCTGTAAAGCCACCACCACTTGTTGTTTTTACAGTTTTTATAAGGTTTTATTATGTGTTAATTAGTTTAGGTTTAGATGTGCCAGTTCGCAGTATTTTGGACAGAGCCAGGCTAACTGTCTTCCACTGTTGCCAAGCTAAGCTAAAGAGCTGCAGGCTAGCTTGAGTATTTACTGTGCAAATATGGGAGTCGTGTTGATCTTCTTATCCAACTTTTGTCTAAGTGTTATTAAAGTTTATTTCCTAAAATGATGAACTATTGCTTTAACATAAAAAATAATACTTTCATTGATAAAGAGACCCTTTGTAGCTATACAGTATAGACCACATTACTCACATACTGTTGAGCAATACTTGTATGCACAGCCCTGCTTTCAATTCAAAATGACCTGACAGACACTTACAAGTAATAAAAAAGATACTGATCTTGATCTATGTCTTCTTATTCGTGTTATCTCCTCAAGGAGGACTGTTGTAACTATGGTACCTTTGTACAGGACCATTCAACGGAAAGCACTTAAGGTCACACAAGTGGGGATTACAAGTTACAACTGATCACTTCCTGGAATCACTATAGAAATCAGTGTTGTAAACACTCTTGTACTTGTGTGTGTGTGTGCATTCATTTTGTGGAATTTACCACGTTTTATCTGCTGTGTGAGGGTGCTGCCTATTTATTTCCATGTTGTTTACTCAATTCTGACTTGAGACAGAGATAAACAAGCTTGGTTTGCGTGGGTCAGCTAGGGTCCCGTTCAGTGTTTTAACAGCGTGATGAGGTTAACCAAGGTGACATGTTATTTGAGCACATGTATGCTAGCTTAGTCTGGTGCTGACTGAAAGATTCTTAGGTCACAGTATGTGTGTGTGTGTGTGTGTGTGTGTGTGTGTGTGTGGGTGGGTGGGTGGGGGTCAGCTGGGGTGGTGTATGCGCTCAAAATAAATGTGTATGTACTTCTGCGCACTTGAACAAACCGTCTTTTATGTTACATTATAACACAAGACGACATTATGATTTTTATCATGGGAAATCTCTGCCGCATGTCATGAGACATTCTTTTGATTCACCTACCCGGATCATGATATCAAACAGCATTTCGTTCCCCTGCTGTTTTTTTTATTTATTTATTTATTTTTTATTTATTTCCATGCCAGAGAATGAATTAAAGCATTCTGTCTGCTCTAATTGAAAAATGTACAGTCGATGTGGGCACAGCTCGCTCTCTGTATGTCTTTGTGTGGGTGTGTGGGTGTGTGTTTGTGTATGCCTGTCTGTAGACAGTGGGGCACTGATGCTGAAAGATGTGTCCTCATTTTTGCATTGCGCTGGGCTCCTCTGGCGGTCATGTTGGGCTGCTCTGATGTCACGCATGTGTCACTGCCGAACATTCAGCTCAGAAACGACAGCGCGGGGTGATCAAAATGGCATCATGTTTAGTCCCTCCATATCTCCGCCCTCTCTTTCTACTACTGTGTCACTCTCTTCCTGT